>JAYJME010004852.1:0-10576 GCA_036873775.1 Costaria costata
TCCTGCCTCCCTCCCCCCCCCCCCATCCCCTCCTATCGTCTGTTTTCCTACCTCCTTCCCCCTCCCTCTTTCCCCCCCTGGCGTCGGCCTTCCCACTTCCATTCTCTTCACGGTGAGGCGATAGGCCCTCTTACCCCCGCCAATGGCGTGGGCCACAAGCTCCAAAAAAATGGCGTCGTTCTCCACTTTGATGGCGAACGGTTCGGCGGCGTTAGGGTCCTTCGGCCGGTTCCACGCCCTCCCGCCCGGTACGATACCCCCCCGTCTAACTCTGTTAGCGGCCTTAGCCTTGCCTCGCTCTTTAGCATGTTGTTTATCAATAACCTCGCCTGGCACAGCATCTCCCCGTTCAACCTTTCTAGCAGCCTTGCCTCGCACTTTAGCATGTTGTTGGTCAAGAACCTCGCCCGGCATATCATCGCCGCGTTTAACCTTTCTAGAAGCCTTGCCGGCATCTTGTTTGTCAAGAGTCTCGCCCGGCACATCATCGCCGCGTTTTATTTTTTTATTGGCTTTAGCCTTGCCTCGCTCGTCAGCATGTGGGTGCTCGAGAACCTCGCCCCGTGTACGATGTCTTCGCCGCCCCCTCAGCAACTGGTTGGTACTAGTAGCGCTGCCTTCGTCGTTGCCAGCAGCTGTAGGGGGGATTATTGGGTGCGCGTCGGAAGCAGCAGCAGGCGACGATGTCAACCGTCCCCGGTGCCAAAATCTCCGTACTGTCCTGGCGTACTCCGTTGGCGCTGGGGCAGCGAGAGGGATTTGTAGGGCCGAGGTGGTAGGCTCGTCGCACGCGATGATCACCAAGGAGAGTCTGCTGCCCAGAGCCTCGAACAGCGACTCCGGGCGCAGGGGTACCTGGGGCAGGGCGACGAGTAGGAGGTCATGTTCTTCATTTTATGATTGATTACTATTATACTTAGGATTGTTCATTGATTGATTAGTCGTGGCTTGTACGGTATTTTAGTACGTATTTTCACACTAAACCCATACCTGGTACAATTTATTTGTACACTACGTTACGTAGACTCAACTTTTTGTTGTGTATGGAGCTTAGAATGTGCATTCTAAAACCCCTTACAATATATTTGTATGTCGTTTAGTATATAGCGTAGGTTCAAAACCACATACCTGGCAGCTAACATAACCAAATAATCACGACCTTCATGATTGTGGCTTTCTAAGTATGAGGAAATCGCAACACTTTAAGCAACTCAAATGTTGATTACTTTTGCTAAGATTGTCATCACTAGTATTTACTAGGCGGGCTGTTTGTATGTCTCGGCCCAGCTTCGACAAAATACGTCGTGATTGGGTTATAAATATGAGGAAATCGCAAAATTTTGATCAACTCAACTGTTGATTATGAGGAAATCGCAAAACTTAATCAAATCAACTACTCCTGATTATTTTTGCTAAGATTGCCATCACTGCCGTAGTATTTACCATTAATGGGAGGGCTGTTTGTACGTCTTGGCCCAGCTCCGACAAAAAAACGCCTGATACGGTAGGAGTATAATACGAAAATACTTCGTATGATGGTAGCACCTAATGTTTCTGAGACTCCTGGCTTAACCCATCTAGAACTGGTGTGACTGGTGCGACGGCAGTTCCGTTTTGGGAACAAAGTACTTGGAATTAGAGTCAGCTATAGGTTTCTGTAAGAGTGCAGTGTTAAAAGGGTTGAGGGACTCTATACCCCCACCGAAAAACAGACTTTGTGAGATTGTTTTTCAAGCGAAAGAACCCAATGAGCAAGCAATCCCATCGCCTATATATAGGTATACAAACGACGAATATGATTGGAAAATATTTATTTCACCACTCTGTCCGGAAATGTAAGAGCCGTTTGATTTTCAGTAATGAATGCCACACGGTTCTTACATATCCAGACAGAGTGAGTGGTGTGGCATTCCAACGATATTGGGTAATTCCTCAGCTAAGGAGCCCCGATTGTCACAAATATATTTGGTCAAAAAGTGCTATAAGGCATGCCCTATCGCAGCAAGCGTCAAAATTGTTGAAAGACGCATGCTACCAATAGCGCGATAGGGGGGTGTGTTGTTCCAAGATGTTGATATTTTCTGAGGGAGCTCATTTGAGGAGCTATATACCTTTCCATACCCCGAGAACAGACTTTGCTTTGACGAGAGGTGTACTCTTTATAACCCGATGAGAAAATCCCATGATCAGGGTACAAAAAAACGAAAAAGTTGTAAAAGCAAACGATTTTGATTGGCTAGTTAGTTCCTCAGTTTAGAATCCCCTCCACTTCATTCCCAGTGACATTTTGGACCAATAAGCAATAAGTGCTACACCTCTCGTATATAGCACGCATCAAAACAAGGTTGGACGTTAACCCTACCTGTGCTCTGTACTGTCACGCTACTGTGTGCATGGACTCTCACCCGCACAGGTTGGTGCGTTCCTCCGAGAGAAAACAGGACGAACGCTTTGTGCGCCGATGCTCGGTTAGGCACGAGATGCGCTCCCGTCACGACGCAGGGGAAGCCCTTGAAGTCCACAAGAACCCCGGTCCCCGTTCCGTTTAGCGGGTATCGTACCACCACCTATTTGTTGTCGAGATAGTTTTGAGTGAGCAAGTGAAGGAGCCGGAGCACTGCTGTCAATGAAAAGGGGATGGCACGATGACGCGGAGTAGGATAAACGATGGTTTCTTACGAGAGGCGGGGGGGGGGGAGGGGGGTGTAAGGAGGGGTCTTGCGATAAGGGAAAGTGGGAACTCTGTTGGCGTACATGGAGTGATATACGAGATACTGCTGGATGTGAGGATACTCGATTTATGTCGGACTGGAATGAGCACCATATATTGCCGGAGGGCAAACACTAAAAAATAAAAAGGAGGTATTGCTTTCAGTCTTCAGCTGCTTGACGGCGTGTTGATGACTGACCGTCCTTTCAGTTTTTAGAGAAGCACCACGAAAACGTCAAATGTGAGTTTGGCCGATTGGTTGAGTAGTCGATACTCCTTATCTTTCAGTTTTGTGAGCTGGCGTGAAGTATATAGTTATTTGGCGGTTGGTGGGTATTCTGATGCTACATACGAGTTTACCGTATCCGCACACAAAGTGTTACAGAGTGTTTGGTGTTCGTTCGCAAAATACCGCGCACGGTAGGATGGAAAAATCGTGATGCTGGTTTTAGAAGGCTTGCTATTTTGTGGTACTCAAAGTCTAGCGAAATTAGCCCTCATTTTCTGTTTCTTCGTCGTTTTTTGTGATCGACACCCACGCCACACATTGTCGGTTGGCAAATAAAACAGTAATAATTGAAGAAGCTAAAAGAGTTTACCGGTGGTTGAAGTGCTCGCGCTTGGAGTAGTGTAGTAGTCTACCGGTACTTTCTTTTTCTTTTTTTTTTCTTTTTCCTCCGGCGGATGGGTAAAAATAAAGCTTAAGACCTCCACACTTCCACGGTTTCGTGTCGTGTGTCAGTTCACTTTATGTCCCTTCGGCAGTATCAGCGCAAGCTGTTACTACCTCGGAGACTTGAGCATGTTGACCCGACCTGACCCCGCAAAGGGCCAGGTACGGTGGGGATAGCCACCCGAAAAGTCATCTCTTCGGGTAGTGTGGAACTTGCGCTGGTACTGTTTATGGGAATCGGTTAATATACTGATACTGTACTGTTTATCGGAATCTCGTCATCTTCTGTTGATAAACGACTTCGGTGCTTTTGTGTGCGCTGTGCGAAAAACCGAAGAACGCCGGTGAGTTAAACCTCACGTGTCAAGAAATAAAATATTCGTAGCTCGTTACAAATGCATGCTTTCCAGGTATTATACTATCTTCAGTTAATATTAATACGTAGCTGTATTATTACCTGGTATTTCTTTTTGCCCTCCGACAATGTGTCGTACATGTTCCGGGCCGATATACCAGGGTAAATCGAATATCCTCACATAAAGCAGTATCTCTTCTACCACTCTATGCCAACAGTTGCCATTTTTCCTTCTCGAAGACCCCTCCTTACACCCCCCCCCTCCCTTCTTAGGCAACCCTCGTTAATCCTACTCCACGTGAACGTGCCATCCCCACGTCATAGGCAGCAGTGCTCCGGCTACTTCCCTCCTTCCCCTGGCACCCTGGCGGTCCCTGAAAGCGAGTTTGTACCGGTGCACCCGGCGCGACATCGCGACCTGGGTGGTCACTGAGATTATCTGGAAGAGGCGTTCTTTGCACACGCGGTTCCGCGGTAGGGACGATCCGTCCGCCCCTCCGACGACGCTTGCCACCACCTGATCGACCAGGCCGCTGCCTTCCTTTCCGAGGCGCCCACAGCTTTCCACCTAGAAGGTGGCGAGTTTATAGCTGCGCTCGTTGAAGGACACTTGTCCCGGTCGAGCGCAGTCGCAGTGCTTGCGCGCCTCGGAGTTGGAAAAAGCCAAGCCGTCTCGGCCGGCGCTTCATGCACGCATGTGGCCCACCGCTTGAGGGTCGGCATAAGTAATGTCTAGTAGTATCGCTTTGTTGCGATAATCCGATGCTGTAGCATCTCTGAGGCCTCCCTTCTCAGCACAATATCCAATCGGAGATCCCTTTCGGCGTTAAAGCGAGCTCCGCTTTTCACATGGTGCCTGATCGACAGCCGCTTCAAAGTGCGGGAGAGCGCGTGTACCAGAGGCAGGTGCTGGTTAACCTGCGCGCCCGATCCGTGGCATAGGCGGGCATACCGCGTGTCAACGTCCGACGCACCACAGCAGGGGTACCTTGCCGCCAGGAACTCCTCCATTCCCAGAAAGCGCAGTCCCGCGCACACGAACTCTGACGCCGGGATGACCGCTGACGGGTCGACGGGTCAACGGGTCTCGCCCTTAAAAAGGCGGCGGCACCTGGTCCCGATTGGCTTCTTTGCCGGGCCTTGGTGCAGCTTCTTGTCCCCCTGTCTCAGTGAGGACCGCCTGTGCTCCGCCGGAGTGTTGCCTCGGGGAGCTGTTTCAGAGAAGCGACGTATCGGTCGTAAATAACCCGGTTTATCAGCTTCCCCAGTCTGTACTGGGCTTTGCTGGAGCTGGTCGTTTCGACGCCATGTACCGGCAGCACTTCCGCAACCGACTGCCCTGAGGTACCTTGCTTTCCTGCTCGGAAGGCTCTGTCCCGCCAACTGCATTGTACGGGAGCACCCAGCAGTATTCAAGGGACATACGACTGTACTGTACAGCAGTAACCCCTTTGGGATTTCAGAGGGGGAAGGCACGTGCTACGATAGAGATATTAGTATGATACCTGGTAGCAGTTTTTGGCTGAAACGATTTCTGGATGACGAGGTGTGCTCCTTAACCCAAAATCGTCCGTATTTTGTTCTTATTTTGCAATATGTTTCGTTGTGTACCCAAGGTCAAGGGGTTGTCCATTGGGTACATAGCACTTTTTGGTTTTGTCCAATAAAGTGCTTGGGTTGGGTATAGCGCTCGATCAAGTGAGGAGCCTCAGAAAAAACATGGAACGACACCCCTACCGTACTAATAGTAGCATGCGTCGGAACACGTCGAAAACACACGACGAATACAGCATCGGCCGCACCAAGCAGCCTAACAGCAATATAGTGCTGGGCTAGGGGGAGATGTGCGACATGAAGCGCAGCGTGATGGCACACGTGCAGCACGACGGTACCTGTATTGCTGCAAGTTTTTCTTGTAAAAGGTTGGTAAGAGCGCACTAAGTTTTCTGTTTTTTTAGTTGCTATACCTGGGCGCCAAAAGGGTTAATGGTTAATGGTTAATATCATACCTGGTACCTACTGTCAGTCTGCGCGGTATGTTTAGCCTGATTAGTGAGGGCTAGGTTTCAGGGATATGAGCTAATGTTAGAACATCATCATCATCATCATCATCATCATCATCATCATCATCATCATCACACGCATGACGTACACAATACACAATGGGAGGGGCTACTTGACTTTGATGGCCAGGTGTCGTTAGTATTCTGGCGCTGAATGTGTCCTTTCTAGAACCATGACGGCGTGGACCCCTCTGACTACGTTGGTCCGAGCACAGATTTAACAACTACCTGGTACGTATCATAGCGGTATCGGACCGCGCCGTGACGGCGTGGATCCTTCTGACTACGTTGATTCGAGCACAAAATTATCCACAAAGTGTCGCAGTGGTATCGGATCGCGCCCGCAGGGGGGCAGCACGTCCTCTGGGACACAATCAAGCGTTCCACGCTAAGGTCTTGCACTGAAGGCATCGTATAGACTTCTACCTCTTGCTCGGCGTGCCGTGTTTGTTTGCGTACGTATAGTTGGCAATCTGCGCTCGTCCCGCGCTTGTGTATCGAAATACACGAAACCAACCGCAAGCAGTTATTCAAGCAGATGGGGGGTGTGGGGTTTACTCCAAAAAATATTGAGCCGTAGAGCCGTAGAGAGCTTTGCACAGCAGTGCAGTAGTTGAACGCGGGGAAGATATGTACCTCGTACCTGGTACATACGTAAAGCTTACCAGACAGTTAGCTTCGCAGATTCACAACTTTAACTTTTATGACGACAGCTTTACTGATGACAGCTTCGCTGACGAGTTTTACTGATGCCGTATTTACTGATAACGTATGGATCATACCGAATGTACCGTCGCAGTACAGCAGTAGTGTCACGCACGGAACCCGGATCTTCTCTCGTCCCCCCTCACTGGTAGACTGGGTTGATGCAGACTGCTACTCCTGTAGACGGGTAAACAGGTGGGCTCTACGAGTATATATAGGCTCTACGAGGTACGGGCGCTCTGTAAATAGCTTGTCATTCCGAGCAGCCTTCTGTAGACCCCAAGGAGCCACGAGCAGGCCATATCTGTACAAGAAGACAGCACTGCTGGTGAACATTTGTGACTCGTGACCACTCGTCGTGATCTACTGGTGTATTCCCTAAAGCGTACCATGCAGACGCTTAGGTGGTGAGGGTTGTTGGTCACTCTCGCCGCTGAGGCAGGTGTTGGTGCCCCGCCATGACGCTCCATGTTCCGCCCGCTGCTGGCCGCAGCTTTCGTATCCCTTGATCCACCTTGATCCTTAATCCCGTGGATGTGAACGTGAAATAAGGAACAAATTAACTAACGGACAAACGACAAACGAACGATCGAACCATTAAGCAAACAGCGGCGAAATTAAATACGAAACGGTATAAGTTTCGCCGCACGGGGACAAAACGTCTTCATCCCCGGAATAATCAAGGCAGAAACTGCACAACAAAGACAGCAGGCCATGCCGGGAGCGGGTGCGGGAGCGGACGAGCAGGTGACCGGATGCCCACCTCTAGCTGGCTGTGTAGGCCTGCTGCCCTATACACGTTTTCGACTGCGTGTTAGAGGTCCGAACAACGCTTTTGAGAGAGTGCCGAAAATTTGAAAATTTGCCAAAATTGACTCTCCCGCGAGCAAGTACGCTAGGAGACCGCGGTTTGACTCCTTGACTGACCGCCCACGCACTTTAAACATAGTATGTTAAGGACGAAATGTACCTTGACGCGTCCAGAATGACCGGTCCGCATAACGCGCGAGATAACACACGCGTTTCCAAGCTGATTTTCTTGACGACGTGGAGTGTGCCGACGTGCCGACTGCCGACGCGGAGCGATGCGCCTATGGTCTATGGAGAGATCCTCGACGAGATCTTTCGAACGCCACCATTCTGGTTGTGTGTGCCTCCCTGTGTTTTCGAGGAAACGGGCTCTGAAAATCGTCGCTGGGAGGGTCTAGAGTATGACCTTGCATGTTATACAGCAGTAGCCAAGGATGCGACACCGCCTTCCGCCATGCCGTCGTTGCGTTGGGTGATGGTTACGGGTATATGTCACGATGGTCCACGTTCACCGTCACGCGGCACCTTACATTCACCGTCACGCGGCACCTTGCTTCTTGGCAAGAGCTCGAACAACAGCATGGTACATACAATACCAGGTTACTGTACGTAGTAATCGTTTTATCATGTGCGAAATTGCGTATTTTATGGCACCCAAGACCCACACTATTTACGGGAGACCATAGTTAATAGAACCTACTGTAGACACAATAGGACCTACTGTAGACACAAAAACCTATACATTTCTCTGTTTTTGCTAACTATATTTGGTCCATAGTTAATAGGACCTACTGTAGACACTATAGCACCTACTGTAGACCCCAAAACCTATAGATCTCCCTATTTTACTAACAATATTTGGTCCTATTTACTATGGTCCCCCGTAATAAGACCCAAGCAAGCTGGAGCTTGATGTCTGTCATACCCGTGGTACACTGGTACGTGATATCAATATGTCCGGAAATGTAAGAACCGTTTGAATATGGATACTAACGACGAAACAATCCTTATTTTTACGGACAGAATGGACCGGGTACAGTACTGGTTCAGAGCAGTATCGTGCCGTGGGCTGCAGGTTTCAGACCGTGCAGCTGGAGGCGCGGTCACAGCCGTATGCGCTACTCTCGTGTTCTCGTGTTGGCCTTTGATTTGTATACGTACGTATTGGGTCTCGTTTTCGTTGACCGTGTCGTCAGTGCTATGTCGCCGTGCAATGCCGTCACGCAATGTCGTCGTGAAATGCCGTCGTGCAATGCCGTCGTGCCAGAGCAACAAGGCGGTTCGTCGGTCGCAATGACGCCGCGTCGGTTTCTTGGCATCTTCTACTCGTATGTGCTTACCGTACTGCTGTACCAGTACCATACTCTGTTTGATTCGTAATATCATTAAAATACGTTCCTTACGTTTGCGGACAGAGATGTATGTACTGCTGTGTACTGAGTACTGTTATTGTACCTGCTGCTGTTGTGCTGAGAGCTGAAAAGACACCCAGCTTCCCGCCTGCACGCTCTTGCTTTCTTGGAGTGCGAGTACGAGTCGTATTGCACGTAGTTTATCCTTTACCTGCATAGACTATATACAGCAAGAGCATGCAGCACTTCAGTCCACAGTCTACTCTATACCGGCACATTGTTCTCTGCCAACTACATATATACAACAGTGTTCTCTGCCGGTATCATAGAGCGTGATGTTTGTTTTTGTTGGTTACAGTAATGTATAGGGCGGAGCGTCGATCGAGACGTTAAACTTCTTGGGCAGGCTCAAACGTTCAAACTGGAGCGTTGGGCTTGCCGTAGAACTTTTACCTCCGCCGCTGTGATTGCCATTGCTATTGTGGTTGTGATTGTCATCGTGGTTGCGATTGCCATCGTGGTCATGGTCGCCATGGTGGTTGTGATTGTCATCGTGGTTGTGGCTCTCATTGTGGTTGTTGTTGTCATCGTGGTTGTCATCGCGATCGCGATTGTGTGCTGTGAAAATGTGGGACAAGAACGACTGCATCCCGATCGGATGGACCTGGAGCTGGCCGTTCGTGTCTGCGAAGAAATGTTTGTGCATGTTGCGTGTCCCGTGTCTCCCTGTGCCTCTTCCTCCTTGCCAAGCTCTAACGACAGCTCAGCTCGGTAATGGTGTCATGTCCTCGCCGGTAGGCTCTCTTATCAAAACAATCACACGACGAGATAGTTCGAAGCATTATTAACAGTAAACCTTCCAAATGTCGGACATATCGTAATCTAGATCATCTTGATCATCTAAATCATCATCTAGATCCTATCCTGCTGTTATGAGATGCCGTGCGGGATCTGTACAGACCAGATCCAACCCAGTAAACGTGTCCTAGATCACGTAAGATGACACGGCTCCCACCTCGCAACATGAGCTACTAATGTACCTGGTAGGTCCTACAGATGAGGAACCTACCTGCCCTGAAATATCTAAATCATGAAGGGGAAATCGATGATGTGTCCATTGTGTGAAACCTTCCTAGGGCGTGTTTTTGCAGGGTATATACTCTGGGGCACCCGAGGTACCAAACTCGGTTGTTTTGGTGATGCTCGGGTAGGTATCTCATACCGAAGTACATATATACCACACAAAACAAGGAATGGCACAGATGCGAACGCGCGAACACGGACAATAACCTCTTCCACGCTCGCTCGCTCGTTTTTTTTTTTTTTTCCTCCGGTGGACGGGTAAAACTGAAGCTTAAGCCACCCACACTTCGGCATATATATATAAGTATGCCTACGTCCCGTCAATTTAACTGTTCTGCCGTTGCTATCAACGGCCGCGCCGTATCTCGATCCACGCTCACCCGTGCGAGTACGTACACCTGTCACGCATGCTACGATAGGGTAGCACTTTTTGGTAAAACCAACCATTGTGTGATTGGTGGAGCTCCTCAACGGAGCAGCCATTGTAACCAAAAGTATAGCCGTTGGAATTCCGTTCGTCGTGTACAATTTTTCGTTTTTTACCTATATTGGCCATATATGGGGGGTGTTTCGTCGGGTTAAGCTTGCACGGTTTTGATAAAAAAAAAGTATACTTAAAGCACCTCCAGTGAGGAGCTTCAGAAACGTTTAGGTGCACCCCTATCTCAACACGCTTCCTGTGAACTCCTGATACTATGTAATACTCACTCCCATTATCTTTTTCGGGGCCCAGGCATAGGAGCGTGTAAAGGTACGTGGTACTAGCCACGCCCTTACATAAGATTATGCAGTATGGAACGTATCCGACTACTGTGCAGGTTCACT
>JAYJME010004854.1:0-10576 GCA_036873775.1 Costaria costata
CTGGCGACGGCGCTTTTTGCCTATACCCCCAAATGGCGGAAAAACCAGGGGGTATACCCCCCTTTGACCATTACCCTATGAGATACATATCATACGAAGTATGGCACGCTTTAACCCTTTTACTACCCCAAAAAAGTATCCCACTCTAATTCCAAGTAGTTTTGTCCCCAAAACTCGTTTCCGGCTCTAAAGGGGTTAAGAGTCCCAACAGAAGACCCAGGAGGCCACATGTTGACCCACAGGAAAAAGAGATACGGTGTTGTGCTTTCTTCTAGCCTACGTCAGGCGATGGTGTTGTCGCTGCTGGGGTGCTGTTTTTCCAGTTATTTCCTGTGTCGGCGTGGAGAAAAAAGTTTGATATTGCCAGCCTGTTTTATGTTGCATAGGGTTTAGACTGCGATCATGCGGCGTTCTTTGGTACTTTTTACTTGTGTTCTTATACTCTGTACCAGGTACGCTTTTTTTTCGTTGCCATGCGATATGGCGATATCGACGACTCTTGTTCAGTACGATGAGCTTTCGGGCGGGAGGTTTTTTTTTTTCTGATACGTACGGATCCGTTTGTTTTGTCTGCAATGTCCCCTCGCTTGTTTTTTCCGTCTCATGGCTCGTATTTCGAAGTGTCCCACCCAGCTTGCAAAATTACGACGAAAGCGTATATCTCAGAGCCGAGGTTTTATGTTTCTAATATGATGAATGTTACGCAGGTCGACGATGCCGAGGAGTTCCACGGGTTGGCGTCGGCGTTATCGACGCTGAACGTTACCGGCGAGGAACAGGAGGGGCTTTGGCGGCTGTTGTCGGCCCTGCTTCACCTGGGAAACATACGCTTCTTGGACGATGAGGGGGGACACGAGTCGCGCGGCCATGGGCCGCAGCTGCTGCGCCTGGAGAGCCCTCTGGTTGAGATGGAGGAGGTGGCGAGGATGGCCGGTCTGCCCGCCGATCGCCTGATGTCGTCGCTGCGCAAGAAGGTGCGACTGGCTTGTTTTGTGCTCACATGGGAGGTTTTAGTCTCGGTTTGACGCGGTTTGTGCTGGCGGTGCGTGGGTGGGAAAAGTGGGGCTTGTCTTAAGGGTCCGGTTTGGTTGTGTTGTGTGCACACAGATTTTTTTACCGGGTTTGAACGCGGCCAGGGTGGCGGTGACTCAGCGGTGTAGTCATATTTTTGCAGGGTACTCATATACCAGGTATACAGTAGTTGTGAGAACAAACTACGGGTTCAAGGGATACCTGGTATCAGACTTCACTCCGGTGCGGAAATATCTGTTTATTGTCATATTTGGTTGCGGTTGAGAATTACATTTTGCCCAGTTATCATACCCGTGTAAGTTCGTTGTTTGTTGTTATTAGGTGTGTGTGCTACACATTACGCATGTCCCCGGCGCAGGTATTCTCTGCCCGTCAAGTTGTTTTACAGTAGGTCGCGCTTTATATCCCCACCTTCTCCTGCTCTTGCGCTTGCTTCGTCGGTGTGCTATGTTTGTCTGTGTGTCTGCCGGCTTGGTGCTGATCCATGTTTTTTATTGTGGTTTCGTTTGGCAAGGTGGCGATGACGGGCAGGGGGAGCTTTTTAGAGATCCCCTTGGACCCCACCCAGGCGAAGGACAACAGGAACGGTCTCGTTAAGCACATCTACGGACAGGTGAATTATTGATTTGAGTATACGCTAGAACTGTGAGTCGGCAGGATTTTACGACTAATATTTTATCGTTAGGTGCCGTTTGCCAGCTAACTATTACGGGGGGCCATGGTAAATAGGACCAAACATTGTTATTAATAGCAAAAATAGGGAAATATATAGTTTTTGGTGTCTACAGTAGGTTATATTGTGTCTACAGTAGGTCCTATTAACTATCGACAATATGTTGTTAGCAAAAATAGGGAAATCTGTAGGTGTTGGTGTCTACAGTAGGGGTCCTGTTAACTATGGTCCCCCGTAATAACTGTGGTCGTCAAGTCGGCCGGCAAAGCCAGGTGATGGCCAGCCGACCTTAAGTGGTGCCGACTCGCAGCTCTGGTAAAACGCGGAATGCTCTGATTTTCGT
Organism: Costaria costata; assembly: GCA_036873775.1. NCBI lineage: Eukaryota > Phaeophyceae > Laminariales > Agaraceae > Costaria > Costaria costata. The sequence continues at coordinate 2,049 of JAYJME010004854.1, forward strand.
GTTCGCCTTAACTCTTTCAGTGCTGCAGAGTAGAGAAACATAGGAGTTGCAGTCCTGAAGGCGTTACTTCTCTTGTAACCGAACCCACCTCTTTTGGCAAAAACTACTTGGAAATTGTGGGGTAAGAAAAACAGTAGTCGCAGGGTTTCTTGTACTTTTTTTGGTTACCTTGCAGTGGCCCTCATAAGATGTTTGTGTGATGGCCGTGTGACTGTCAATAGGAGCTACGTATCGTAAAGTATTAAGCTGTTTGCCTGCCTAGCGGGTGGAAAGCGCTGGGCTGCCTTTGGCGTCGCCTTGGCGCTTGGCCTCGTCGTCGCTGCCCTTCCGGGATGTGCTAGTAGTTTTACGTGACCTGGCTTTTATTTGCTTGACTTGACGCGACCTGACTTGACGCCACTTGGCTCGATGTGGCCTCGACTCGACTTGGCTGGACTTGGCTCGGTACGACCTGACGTGACGTGACTTGACTCGACTTGACTTGACCCAGCTTGACCCGACTTCACCCGGCAATCGACGTGACGTCACATGACCCAATTTGACTTGTCTTGACGCGATTTCTGTTTTACTCGACTTGTCGCTTGCCTTGACTTGGCGCGACTTGACTGGACTGGGCTGGACTTGTCAGGTTTTCAACTGGCTGGTGGGCAAGATTAACGAGGCTCACGGAGCGGACCAGTCGGCGGGAAGCGCTGCCAGCACGGTTGCCTTCGTCGGCATCCTCGACATCTTCGGTCAGACATATTTTCCTGTTTTTTTTTTCCCCTGTATGCTGCTATTCTTATTAAAACGATATAGTTTTGGCTAAGGACTCGCGCAGCAAGGCATTTGTACAGGCCGCCTAATTGAATGCGCTGGTGGCAATGTGTTTTGGGCAAATGCCAAAGATAAACCTCTCTGGGCGGGAATATAAGGACTGTATATCCATTGGTATGAAGCCGAAACGGTCCTTATATTTCCGCTGAGAGTGGTCTATTGGTTTTATATATATGTACTTCGTATCCCTTTTGGGTTGTACGTCGTACGCGGTTGGATGAGTTCGAAAGGGGTCCCTATTTGTTTGGCGTCGTCAAGTTAGAGGCTCGCATTGTCTCGTGTTATTATATACGGTAGTGTTTTTTTATTTTACCCCCTGATTTTATGCATTATGTGCCGGAAATTAACGGGGGGGGGTTGCGTACTGTCATACGGTGACAACAATCCGACGTCGTCTTGTTTTTTAGTTTTTCTGATTTTGTTCATTCCTAGCCGGGCGACACGTGACAGATTTTGCAAGTGCGGGACGATCGGTAGTTGAAATCTCGACGTTTCCAGGGGCGACACAGCCCGTACCCGGGTACTCGATACTCGCGGGTATAGGAATACCCAGGGGCCCAAGTGCTACTCGTACTTGTCACGAGTACTTGGGAAAAGGGTATTACTCGCGAGTACCCCGAGGAGTGTGTAAATGGTAAAAGGGATATACCTCTGCTACACACACACCCTTGCACGTTTCGATCCGGTTACGTTTTGAATGCCGTGACTCGATTTGCTCTTATTTTTGTTTCTTACGTTTTTTTTTTAATGGCTATAGACTACGAGTACCTGACTTCGTTTCTTTTTTATTCGCCACCCGGCTTTGTTTTTGTGTGTGTGCTCATGCGTGTTTGGAAATGTCCGCTCGCAGGGTTCGAGATCATGGTTCGCAATAGCTTCGAACAGCTGTGCATCAATTTCGCGAACGAGGTATTGCAGCAGCAGTTCAACAGCCACGTGTTCGTGCTGGAGCAGGCTGAGTACGAGAAGGAAGGGTGAGATAACTCAGACAACGACAAGTTGTAACGGCTCGCATATTGGACAGATCAACACCCATTAGAGTGGATCGTCTAGGTTCTATACTGTATTTCTATGCCGATATGAGGTGTTTAGCGAAAGCCGTAACGATACAGACCCCCAACCCAGCCAGCAAGAACCATTATTTCTCCCGCCGCTACCTGGCTTAGCAACCGATAGCCAGGCAAGCAGCAGCTTTATCTGTCTGTGCACGTGTTCTACCAGTCTGCCAGCACCGTATCGTGTTGTATCCTCTTGGTATCTTTACTCCCGCGATGAACCAAACAATGCCACGATGCTGCCATCAAAGTGTACTCTTGGGCCACAGAGCATGACCAAAACGCCTATTCCCTTTAGAACAGCAAACACCAGATTTATCTCGAAACTTTTACCCAAACCTCATGAGTATTGTCCTTTATTTCCCGCCAGACTTGCGGCGTCAATCCCAGCCCCGACCATACATGCCTATCACAGAGACGCGAGCTGCGAGGCACAACGGCCTGCAGAGTCTGGGCTAAGGCTGAAGCACTGGGATCTTTCGCCCTGTTGCTTTGACGGTTGATCGGGTTCGGTCCTGGGTCTTGTCCGAGGCCTGCGCTCACTCCCTCGCGCTACCAACCTGTTCACAATTAGGACAGATCAGATCCATCTTCGTGTTTGTCGTTCGGGGCAGACAGGTCCCTGGACTTTGTGATCTGCATGGCTTAGATCCTGTTGAGCGGTGCCTATGCTTTGTATGATACAATATTTTGCACATGACTCCTGGGGTGCATCTGTTAATCACAGATCCTACACAACGCTTCATAGCGATAGGTAGATAGGATCTAGATGGTCTAGATCGTCATGTGCCCGATTTTTTTTTTTTTTTTTTCCTCCTCTTCTTGTCAAGACTGAACGAGGATGTTGGGAGATGCTCTCGATAAGGAGGGGGCAGAGAAGCTCCTGCGGACCGGTTGCTATATTTGCGTTGCATGGTTGGCGACTTACCGTGCTGTTTTATTTCGTTAGATGTTGCCAGGGAGAGGCAAAAATCTGGTAGTGCGAGAGAGTAAATGCGGACCTCGACAATAAACCATGATCATCGCAGACTGACTGTCTGTCAAAGCAGTGGCACAGGGCGGAAGATCCAGCAGCATGAAGGACGCAATCCCATCGCTGACCGAACTTCTTAGTTTCCGTGCGCATGGAAGCCCTGTATCGTCATTTTCCTTAGGGCGACATTTTACGTTGAGGTCGACAATCTCTATCTTCTTCACGCGAGGCACAATAGAAAGTGGCACGTAGTTCTATGATGTTGATTGTTCGTCGGTCGGGACTTCCTATCGCATGAGCTAAACGAAGATTTTCGACGCCAATTTAGGGGGTGTTCTATGTTGAAAGAAGAGGCAGGGGAGTTGCGCGGGGGGGCGGGCTTGTTATGAGCGCGGTTGGCCGTCAATGGGGAGATTTTCTTCGTTAGATGTCGCCAAGGACGGGCAAAAGGTTGGTAGACTGATATTTTGAGCGCACGCCTCGGGCAGGGCGCACGCACGACCGTCGCCGCAGACCGGCCGTGAACGCAGTGGGACCCAGTGGAAGATACAGAAGCATGATGGACGGAGACCCTCATTGACCACGCTAGCTAGCTAGCCCCGGTCCCGTTTGCCTTCGTTGTACCCCCCCCCCTCTATAAGTAGGTCGCCCACCATATTGGCGCGTACACTCTGTATCTGGCTCACGCGAGAAAGGAAAACATGGGCAAGGAAGAAAAAACAGGAGCGGGGTACTCCGGCCCGACTCGGAGTACCCTGCTTCCGTTTCTTCTTCCTTTCCCGTCTTTTTCTCCCTCTCTAGATCTTGGAAGAGATGGTCGACGCAAGTTCGGGACGGTGTACAGGGAAGTTTTGGGGGAACGGAGAGTTTTTTTCAAGCGTGGTCGGCTGCTATGATAACCGAGCAGTTTCCTTATTTAGATTTCGGCAAGGAAACGCAACAAGGTTGGTGTACGCATCATGGTGCAAGTGCGTCCCTTGCACTGTTACGGACGGACATCGGCAGTGGTCAGAATTGCGGATCGTCGAACGCGTTGCTTATTTTTTGTTTCATCCCTTTTAAGTTTTTTTTTTATTTCAGGTGGCGAGATCCCTGGTACGGTTTGGCAGTAACCGGCTGTAAGCACCCGTTTTTTCGGTCCCAATTTCGTTGTTTCCGCGAGAAAACAAGTATCATTTTTTTTACGACCGAATTTTATCAGAGCGGGAGTTGGCTCTCCGTGAAGTTTCTGAGTCGTTGCTATGATATCACGTCAGTCTCAAATCAAAGCTGTCCGGCCACGCCGCGATGGTTCTGTTTGTTTTCGGCGTCGCAGGCTGGACTGGACTATGATCGAGTTCAAGGACAACCAGCCGGTGATCGACCTCGTCTCCAAGAAGCCCAGGGGTCTCCTCATGCAGCTGGAGGAGCAGGGGCTGTTGGGCCGCAGGGCTAACAACAAGGCCTTGCTGCAGGTGGGTAGACCAAAACCCCTCTTTTTTGTTTGGAAGGTTTGCATTATGTGTTAACGATGGCCCCTGTCTCCTCTTTGTTTACGCAGCCCACGAATATCGGCCATCTATATCCTACTCATCGCGCCTGTTTTTTTTCTTTTTTTTCCAGCTGTACCACAACACTCACCTGGGGAAGAGCGGGTGCTATTCCAAGCCCCGTTTCGACTCGACGGAGTTCATCGTTCTTCACTTCGCTGGCGAGGTCAGTCAGAACCAAGCATTTTTTTAGTCTTCAAAGTCTGTTTCTTATTCCTGATATTGTTGTTGCGCTCGTGCTTTTTTTGTTCCTTGGGATTCGTTTGTTGGTGCTCTGTTTGTTGTGTGCGTGTTTTTTTTTGGTATCTGAAGGAGGGATGACACCGCAGAGTTTCTTTACAGCATCATTCTGGCTTTTGATGTCATGGTGGTCATACGTTGCTGGGTCTTCGTTGGAAACGGAAGCTATCTATATCGATGATTGTTGCTTGAAGTTGCGGTCGATGGGTCGTCTGATTGGCCCGGATTGACAGTCTACGCTGAATGGCTTTGACGAGCGCATCGTTGCGCGAAATTAGTGCTGATTTTTTTTCTGTCGCCGTAACTTTGTTAGAAATTCTGCAGCTGTGAGTTCGACCCATTGAGTGGTTCGAGCGCGTTTGCGCATGCATCGCCGTGACCCGAACCTATTACCAACCATCGCTGTTTGTGGATTGTGTGTAACAGGTGGTGTATGACATCGAGGGTTTCCTGGAGAAGAACAACGACTCGCTGCACGACAACCTTCTCGACCTGCTCGACACCACGGAGGACCCGTTCCTTCGTAGCGTTATCGATTTCGTCGACCCCGAGGCTGGCAGTGAGTGTTGTATGGAGTGCGTTTCGTGTGCTGCGTTGTGCCAGCGTATTTTGTTAAGGTATTATAGACGCCGTTGGAATCGGGCGAGTCCTGTACATGGGTGTGGTTAGTACCGGTGGGTATTAATAAGACTCTGGGATGCCCTGGTACCAAGTCTGGTTATATTTATTCAGAGCATTCATTCCTCGGGAAGGACTTTTGATCTTGGGAGCGTTTCCTGCGGGATTTAGTCACCACGGGAATTTACGGCGGGCAGTTTTGAGGAGAACCGGCCTCCACGGCAACCCTTCCCGCGGGAACTAGCCAAGACGGGAATTCACGGGGGGGTTTTGTACGGGAAAAGGCAGCCACGGGAAATATTCCGGCAGGAATGTTCCGGAGGAAGGGCCTGGGTATGTTGATCTTGCTCGGGTATGTAGCCGGGTAGATACTCTATAGTAACCCGTTTTTTTTTGCGTAGGGGAATAGTTTATACCGGTAGACTGCTGTGCCTTGCTGGGGCTATCCTGGGTCCAATAACGGACCTCCCCTCAACAATTTTCCATGTCATGTTTTAAGGTACCTACATTTTCCATTTTTCACGACGGAAACCGTACCAACTCGCTCTTCCCCTCTCTCCCCCCCTCTCACCCACGTGCGAACTCCCCCCGCCTCCCCTCCATTCCTATTTCCTTCCCTCCACACCTACCTGCCCATCCCCTTCTCCCCGCCGCGTTCTCTGCCTCGATTTTACATCAATCTTCGTGGTGCGCTCAATTTTTTTTTTCACATCAACCCGCAACCAACAGTGGAGTCCGCCAACCTGGGGAACACGCCGTTTGGAAACCCGTTGTCTCCCGCGGTGTCCCCTACCCGAACGCCTCCCGGAGCCGCGTCCTCGTCCCTCCTTCCCTCAAGAAACGGTGGCGGTGGCGGCGGAAACTTGAACACGTTTTCGTACGAGGACCGTCGTTTTGCTGGCTCGGGTAGAGGGGTCGGTACCGGTAACAGCCCGAATTCGGGTCTCCACTCGGAGTCTTCGCCTGGGAGGACGGGGGTGGTGTCTCCCACGAAGTCGCCGAGCAGGAATTGGCAGGTGCGGGTGTGACTCGTCCTATATCGAGTTCAAGTTTTATATTGCCCGTTGCGGTAAAGCCGTCTTGTGTATATATATATCTATATAAAAACCATGGGTACACAAGTGCAGTAACGCGACGGACACTACAAAAGAAAGGGCTGTCTTGTGCCCTGTATTGTTTTTAATAAAAATATACGGAAGTACCGATATATTTTTGGTCAGGTTTCAGTTCATGCAAAAGTTGGGCGACATTGCCTGACTGTGAAATTATTTGGTGCTTTCGCTTATCGCGCACTGCTGTATCATATTGCTCGTGTCTCCGATGCACTCAATCTCTGATTTTTGTCCTCGTTTTTTTCTTTTTGTCCAATTTCTTTGTTTTTTAGGATAACCGGAAGGGGCGTAACGGCGGTACGGGTCCCCGAGACCGTGTTTCTCAGATGTCGTCGACGCTAACGGTGTCGAAGGCCTTTAGAGGACAGCTGCAGAAACTCATGTCCACGCTCCGTGCGACGGAGCCGCATTACATCAAGTGCATCAAACCGAACAACGTTAAGGCTCCCGGAGGATTCAGGTGTGTGATGTCGGTTGTTGAGTGAGAAACAGGCGTTCGCTATGTTTGATGCCCGGGAATATTAGGGTACTACATACCTGGTACTTGGTTTTTAACCCTTGTACTACCGCAAAAAAAATCTGCCACAATTTCCAAGTAGTTTGTCCCCAAAAACCGTTTCCGGCGTTTAAAGGGGTTAATTTGTTTTTTTCGTTTGCTACCTGTTTTATATTCAGCGTGCGGAGTAAATATATATTTTTACTTATTTTTGTTCCTTATACCAGGTATTTCTCAAGAGTCTATACTCAATTGGTGAAGCTCCTTTTTCGTTTGGCGAGAAAGAAAGCGGGACCGCCACGAAAAAAACTGCCCCCATATCATAGAAGTACCTTAATATCCTTTGAGAACGCCTCCCGGGGCGAATACACATTTTCGGTGGAAAATTCCACCCCGGAGTGTTCTCAGAAAAATAGCCCGAAGCGCCCAAGTGCCCGGGGTGTTGGTCCATTTTTTGCTCTTCGGATAACCCAACCGACACACAAAACACAAGCACACCCCGAGTACCATACGGCAATAGCACCGGCAGACTTGTGACAGCGCAATTCGTATGTTCGCCGGCGAGGAGTACCGAGGTGGTGCTGTGTTAAAAGTTGATGGAAAGTTTATAATGTGAAAGTAACAAGAAGATAATCAGCATCAACAACACCAACAACAACGTTGCCGGAGTAAAATTCCTGTTTTTTTCTGTGAACGCCCCGTGGGGCCGGCGGAAAAAAAAGGTTGCAAAACGAACCCCCGAGGGCGAACTCAGACGTAGGGGGGCGAAAAAAATAAATAATGCCCGGGGGGCTTTCTCAAAAGGTTTTGTGCCACATCATAATCTCTGGTGGAAGTCGCCCCTTGCTTGGAGAGTGAAAAGTGGAAGCTGAGTCTCTCAGCTCGATGAAAGGATAACGTTAATTTCCTCCGATGGCATAATATTTTATTTCGAGCGTGTTGCAGCAGTTTTGAGCGTTACCGGCGTTTTTTTTAGAGGAGGGGGCGTTCTTAAAGGATATTACCGTTGTTGGAATCAAAGTAGATTTTTTTCAACTTTTGTTTTTTCAGTAGGGCAAGGGTTAAGTTATCGACAGGGGGATTTGGTAGCCTCCCCCCCCCCGTCCGTCACGAAAGGGATGCGTCGTAAATTGAATAAGGCAAGCAACAATTGAGTACCCCCCCGCCCCCTCCGCCTGCCCTCCTTGGACTGCAACCCTCTCCCACGACGCTATGTGGCGACTGGAATATCGCTATCGCGTCTTCAGCTCTCACTTGGTGCACCAGCAGCTCAACTACTCGGGCGTGCTGGAGGTCGTCCGTATTCGTCGGGAGGTAAGGGGTCGCTTCTTTTGTGGAAGTGAATGGTGGTCATTCAGGGCTGCCGTACACGGCTTTTCTTTCTTGGCGCACGCACGCACGCACGCACCCCTACCGCCGACGGAAGGCTTGTCTGTCTTGTTGTAAATTTGAAACGCTTGTCGTTGCCTTGATTTGCCTTGGCTCGCTTTGCTTTGCTGCTTTGCTTCGCCTCTCCTTGCTTTTGTTTGCACTGCTCTACCTCACATTGCATTGTATTGTACAGTCCGTGATGCCTCGGTTTGTAACTGAACACTGAATGCACCCTCTTATCACTTTCCGCATTGGTTTTTATCCCCCCCCCCAGGGTCTATGGTCATACGACTACGGCCGGGCATGATATGAGTACCC
>JAYJME010004855.1:0-10576 GCA_036873775.1 Costaria costata
GTATTCTTCCACTCCAGAGTTATTGGAGCCTGTCCTGTGACCACGGACTTGATTGTGGCGATGAGTTAATGTGAGAAGAACAACAACAACAACAAATCGACGGGACATGCGTATCTTCAAATTTCAAGTGCATTATTTTTGGTTGTGTGGTACTTGGGTTTTGGATTCGTGGCACCGGTTTGGCGTTTCAGGCACGATTTGGGAATCGACAAAATTGCCGCCGCCTGTTTGAAGCAATGTACTTTAAGTTCACTTTTTCATTTGTACTAAGTCGCTGCCGCGTTTGCTAGATATTTGGTAGAAATGGCACCCGACGTTCACTTTACGTTTTTCCGTCGTGATCCTGCTCAGATATACGGAAGTGGGTTTGTCAACCGCACTGGCCTCTTGCGCTGCCGCTTCGGCGACAACAATGTTGTGGAAGCTTCGTTCACGTCCTCTGGCGTAGTGCGATGTTCAGCTCCTGCGCAGAAAACAGCAGAGGCGGTGGATGTCGCGGTGTCGATCGATGGCGGAGTATCCTTCGGCCGAGATTCTGGTTCGTTGGTTACCCATTTCCGATACCTGGAACCCTCTTTTGTGACGGGATTGTCGCCCCGCAGTGGCCCGGACACTGGGGGTACGGTCATCACCGTCCTCGGTACAGGTTTCAGCGACGATTTTCGATTCACGTGCTCGTTTCAGGGGAGAGCGAACGCCGAAGAGACCGGTAGCGAGGGCGAGACAGAGACGCCTGCTATGGTCGTGTCTTCGTCAGAGCTGACGTGTATCGCACCACGTATCGCTTCCGGTATCAAAATCGGGGAAGAGGTGGAATTAGTGATTTCTGTCGACTTTGGAGATGGGGCTTTAACACCCGTCCCTATATCCGTCGGCGGAACAATGGAATCACCATATTTCACGTACGTACCGAGTTTGCAGCTTACGTTGTTGAAACCCGACCGTGGGCCGGCTACTGGCGGTACTCTCGTCGAAATCGGTGGCGCTAATTTTCTTTCGCTTGGAACGGGAGAGAGTGATACCGCGACGGCTGGTGCGGTTTGGTGTCGGTTTGGCTCGGCTGTCACATTGGGCTCTCGCATCTCTGACACGATGATACGATGTTCTTCACCTCCGAGGGCCGTTGGGTTGCCTGCACAGGCAGAGGTTAGCATCAGTGTGAACGGCGGGGCCGACTTTGCACGAGGCGCGCCAGGGTCAGAACTGGTGAGCACGGATCTTCTGCGAAAAGTGTTTTGCTAGCCGAATGCCAGGTGTCCTTAAGCGTCCACGCGACAGGTGGCCAATGCTTAAATACTAAGTTTTGTTGTTCTTCCCCACCAGACGTTGCAGTCTGCTTACTAGGTGCTTGGCGTGCGAAAACGATGGATTCATCTCCATATCCCGTCACAAGTACACCGCTCTTTAAGTGTCGGGGCTATTCTGAATGAACTAGACACCGCGCTTGAAGTGTCGGGGCTATCCCAAACGAAACTAGTTGTAGATGTACGATAGCTTGCTGACCATGAAGTCTCCGCGAGAGCTTGCTGACCATAAAGTCTCCGCGACAAAAATTACGCGAGCTTTGCTGTTCGACCTTTTTTCGCGTTCTTCGTTTAATTTATATCTCCTCGTACCTGCCCCACTAGGTATTCGAGTACGAAGACTCGGCGCAACTTGATTCGCTGTCACCGGGTTTCGTCCTATCAACCGGCGGTACGCGCATCACCCTCAAGGGCTCCGGGTTCCCACGCCGCGGAGATATACGTTGCCGGTTCGGAGAGGCCGTGGACAACTCATCTAACACGCCCCCAACCTCCTACGCGTACGCATTATCCCCCGGAGAATTGGCATGCAACGTTCCTCCCCCGGGAATCGGCTCGGCGGAGCTTGGCTCCGCTCAGGTATTTCTCGCCACTACTGGTGATGACTTTGAACCGACAGATATGTTCGTCAATTACGTTCCGATGGTGGTGATCAATTCGTTCAGCCCGGTTCGTGTCGACGAGCAGGGTAACCACAGCATCTTACTTCGTGGGACACAGTTTCCGGACCTCCCGGATCTGGCCTGTCGGTTTTCTGGGGACTCTTACTCTACAACCCCCGCCCTGTGGTTGAAGTCGACGGCGGTGCGCTGTCTCACCCCACCGCTGACCCCAGGGAACGTGTATATAGAAGTTACGTTCAACGGCGAGGACTTTGTGGCAGCTCCCCAGATGTTGATAGTAGACGCAAAGCTGACTGTTACCGGTGTTTCCCCTCTCTCGGGGCCAATCAGCGGAGGCACCAAACTTACAATTACCGGCACTGGGTTCGGCATTGACTATGGAAACGAAGAAAGCGAGAAATACCGCGATGTGTTTTGCTTGTTTGGAGAGTCTCCGGCGACCGCTAGCATAATTTCGCCGACAAGTCTGTCGTGCCAGGCCCCGCCTGGCTTCGGCAACGCTGATGCTAATATGCACGGGTCGGTGCCCTTGACGATTGTCAGACGCGGCGACGACAGCGCCACGGTAATAACACCTTCAGCTCCGGCTTCGTTCAACTATCTCTACCTTAGGGACGCGGTGTTAACAAGCATTCATCCCGGCAGTGGCCCGTCGGGTGGCGGTACGCGAGTGGCGCTTATGGGCATTCGGGACGAAGTTTCCTTGGTACGAGCTGCCGGGTTGGAGCCAGATCTTCGATGCAGATTTGGGTCCGCTACAGACGCCGTCATCGTTATGTCTGAAGACTACTCGGTGCAAGAAGACGTTTTCTGCGTCGCTCCGCCGTTGTTAGGAGCAGCACAGACTAACGCTAGCGTTCAGGTTTCCCTAAATGGCGGGGAAGACTTCTTGGCGTCTGAATCAGTGTTTTTCTACTATGAAAACCCGAGGATCGGTTCAGTGAGCCCTTCAGTGGTTTCTGTTAAGGGTGGGTCGGTCGTGGTGCTGGGAGGGGAACATTTCCCATCAACAGAGGAGTTAAATTGCACGTTCGGCCCGGATGCAACATCGGGTGTAGGTAAGTGGGTGTCGTCGACATTGCTGGAGTGTGTGTCCCCCCCACACCCACCGGGCTTTGCCTCAATATCTACAGCATTCAACGGATTGGATGTTAGTACGTCTACTGCTTTGTTGGAGTACTTCGAAGACCTGAGCATAACATCAATATCGCCGGCATATGAAGTTATTGCGAGCGGTGCAGAGGTTACCCTCAAGGGGACGGGCCTCGTTAACTCCTCTCTCATATGCCTCCGGTGGCGTAGTATTTCAGACGGAGGCACGGAGGATACCAGCGCGTGGTATATGCACTCCCTGAAATTCATCAGCGACACAGCCGCCTCCTTCGTAGCTCCGCAAGTTGGGGTGGACGGGGATGGAGGCCACGTTACTCTCAGCTTGGAAGTGTCAAACAACGGTTTTGACTTCGTTGCCGTGGAAGAATCCTTGTCGTTCGCCATATCGGCAAGGCCCCTAGTGCACAACGCCTTCCCACGATATGGTACCGCTGCCGGGGGCACGGCAGTACAAATTGTTGGCGCAGGCTTTGTCCCACTGGCTACCGCGTGCAGGTTTGGAGAACGGCGACTGAAGGACACAATCAATGCCCGCATTGAAGAGCCGCTTGCGCTCGCCCACGCCAACGTGTACAACTCCACTTACCTCACATGCGTGACCCCACAAGCCCTGCCCGGAGATTATTTTATTGAGGTGGTGACTGGTGGAGCAATCGATTCTTTCGAGGCAGCCACGAGCGACAAGATTTATGAGGAGCCGAACGTTAGAGCGACTGTGGGTTTCGCCTACATCCCCGTGCCCGAAGTAACGACAGTCGAACCCACGATTCTTCTCGAGTCCGGTGGTGCCAACATCACCATCACAGGTGAAAATCTAAGCCGCACAGGTCTGGAGGCTTGCCGGTTCGGAGGCGAAGCACAAGTCAAGGCGGCGTGGCGAAGTACTCAAGTCGTAAAGTGCCAGGCGCCGCCTTCGCCTCCTGGGTTAATTTCAGTGGAGTTGACATTGAACGGAGTGGAGTGGTTAGCGCTACCTTTTGGCATACGCTATGAGCCAAATCGCTTTGCCCACTCCTTAAGACCGTCCATGGGGCCAATGAGTGGGGGATCACTCGTCGCAGTGACAGGATTGGGATTCGCGGATTCCAGAGGAGAGCAAACACGTGGAATGTTCTTCTGTAGCTTTGGAGACATTGAGGTGAGCTGCCGTGCGCTTCGGGATACAACCAATTAGTTCATACCTGGTACCATGAATTGTCATTTCATAGGTAATATATCTAGCACTAAATAATGGAAGAAGAGGGGAACTTGGACTGATTTGTCCGATGTCTCCAGCGTTTTGTGCTCGATCAGATTCCCCCTCGTTCATTTGGCTCTCGACTACTGCTAACACGTCGCCCCCCTCGGCTTCCATCGTATGCCTCAACAAAATGCTCATTATCGCCCTCCCTTCATCAAGGCCACTGGGCGCGCACTGAACGACTCGACGCTGGAGTGCGCTTCGCCACCAGCTCCGACTGAAGGGATTGTTTCCGTGACCGTAGCATTGCGATACAACAATACAACGGAACGCAACATTATACTCGGAGCTAACGAAGACCCAGCCGGGTCCGGAAACGGCCTTCAATTCACCTTCTACGCAGCCGAACTTGTGTCTGCGATTCATCCTTCGGGTGGGCCCTCACGCGGGGGTACCACAGTGGCTGTCAGCGGGTCAAACTTTCGGAACACCACGAGTTTGGTGGTCCGCTTCATTTTTTCGGGAATCTACAACAATTTAACCGAAGAGGAGACGACATTTGGTGCCGCTTCAACCATCGTTTCGGCGCGTTTCGTTAGTGCCAGCGAACTGACTGTGGAGGCACCGAGCTCTCCACTAGGTGGTTCAGAAGGCGGTTTGTTTTTCGTTGAGGTGTCGTCGAATGGGGTTGATTTCGCTCCATCCCGTGGTAGCCCGCTTTACTCCTACAACGAAGGCGAGCCGTTTGTGGAGGCTCTACATCCGGTGATACTAAGGGAGAGCGGAGGTGTTGTTCTCTCGATTCGGGGCACTGGGTTCCCGGAGACGTACCCTAACTCTCTGGCGTGCGTGTTTGAAGATGATGCGCCGGTGCCGGCCACGAGGCATTCTCCAGAGCTGCTAACTTGCGTGGCGCCATCGCGACGGCCAGGGCTAGTTGCGGTTGCCGTAACATTTTATGGGCAGTCCGTGGCCTCCGACAAGGAACTTACGGTGGAGTATATACACGCCTTACGCATATCGTCGTCTTCGCCGGTTCTTGGTCCAGCAAAAGGCGGGACAGCGGTCACGATTCTTGGAGAAGGTTTCCGCGCTGAGGAAGCGTACGTGTGCGCTTTTGGGTTGTCGCAGCTGCTAGTTGACGCCATACTTGTCAATTCTACTGCCATTATGTGCCACACGCCATCGATCCTCGGCAGTCAAGACCAAGAAGAAGCTGGTATCCAAGTGTGGGCTGTACAAGACGAAGGCATCGCATCCAACAGTAGCAACAGCGATGGGTTCGCTCCCACGGGAGAACGGACGGATATCGTCCTGGCAACTAGAGCTGAAGGCGATATCAACGTCGCATCAACTTTGCTTACTTTTCAGTATCATGACGTCGAGATTTTCCGAGTAAGCCCAGCAAATGGCCCTTCTTCGGGGGGAACCGCTGTGCGCGTGTCAGGATCGGGCTTCCTAGACCTTCCACAGACTGCGTGCCAGTTTGGAGTCGGCGAGCCCACCCCAGCCCGAGTCATCGATGCGCAGACCCTCGTGTGCGCTGCCGCTTCTCTGGCTTCAGCTCTGGGATTTCCAGCAGACGTTGGACATCCACACTTACGAAATCTGTCTCGAATTGAGAAAGGAGCAGCGTTGCGGGTGACAATGAACGGTATTGATTTCGTTCCCACGAATACCTCGGTGTCGTTCTTGTACGATGATGATATGGCCGTATTCGCTCTCGTCCCGAACCGCGGGCCGGCGACAGGAGGTGTACGAGTTTTCGTGCATGGATCCGGATTCCGGCAGGATGAACGACTGGCTTGCAGGTTCGGCTTGCAAAGTGTTGCCGCGGAATATATTGGCGCTGACACGATTGCGTGTCTGGCACCTCCTCAGGTTCGTCTGTCAAAAGTCTTCGTCTCTGTGACCCTCAACGGGCAAGACTTCACCCCTGAGCAAGCAGTCGCGGTGGATGGCAGCGTCGACGACGGCAGATATACCGAAGGGCCACTGTTCACCTACACAGACCGTGCGTCTGTTTTGGTTCTACAGCCAAACAACGGTCCGACGCGGGGGGGCACACAGGTGCGAGTGTCGGGCGTCAACTTTGCCAACACGTCGACCATGCTCTGCCGGTTTGGAGAGGTAGTAACTACCGCTGTTTTCGACTCGACAGAGGTGCTCACGTGCACGTCTCCAGCTGTTCCCGTTGGCACCGGTCGCGTTTATCTCGACGTGTCTGAGACAAGCATGCCTCACTGGTTGCCTGGGGGCGGTCAACTGCTCGAGTTCACGTCAGACTCGGATAATAATCCAACGGTTTGGACCGACAGCGGGGTGGAGTTTACGTTCATGGACGATGCAGAGGTACTGGTGGCTTTCCCTGCCGCTGGTCCTTCTTCGGGCGGAACACGAGTCAGTCTCACCGGGTCGGGGTTTGAGGACCTGCCCGAGTTGGGGTGTCGTTTCGGCAGTACCCTGGTGAAACAAGGAAGTGTCGATGAGCTAGGGGAAGCAGTAGCTGAGGCATTCGAGAATACAGCAGTGGATGTTCCAGCGATATTTATATCTCCGACGGAGGTTGTGTGTATTACGCCTCAGCAATCACTTGGATGGGGAACACAGGAAGCTCCTTCAGCCGGGGGCGCCGCTTCAGCCGGGGTCACGGTACGAATAGCTGTTACGTTGAATGGGCAAGACTACGGGCTAAAGATGGCACAGTTCACATACTACCCCACGCCGAAGGTAAGGTGGATTGATGTATGCGCAGGTATAGATAGAACGCTGGGCACGACAACAACCGTGACATATGGTTCACTCCCATTTGGGGCTTGGTTTGTTCATGGCAAGCCACTTGGCCTGGCAATGTCTCGTTGTGTTCAAACCAAGCCACTTGGCCTGACAATGTCTCGTTGTGTTATTATCGATAATCGGCTGCGACTACTGCAGTAGTAGTTGTGGAAACAGCGAGTGCCATGTGAAACGATGGTTGTTCGCAGTTCGCACATGGTTGGTGACATATGCTGCGGTAGGGATGCACCTAAGTGTCCTGCGGCTCCTCATGTGGGGAGCTCTACCCCTCACCCAAACAATGACGTTGAGACAAAGTGAAAGTGCAACCTGTTAGCAAACAACCCCATGGCCTAGGTATACAAATGTTTCATAGTGTGAAAGACGGACGGCATTTCAGCGATATATAGGGTAGCTACTCAGTTGAGGGGTTACCTTGGCCAGGCCAAAAAGTGTTTCCCGATCGTAGAACGCGCCTGGTCGCCTCTTCAGAAGCCAGTAAGGGCGTTCACTCACAAGTGATGTTGGAAATAAAATGGAGGTCTGTCACCGCTACACTGGCAATCGGAAGAACATTACGTACGATTCCACGCGCAGTTCTCACGCTCTTGTGAACAACGAAAAACGAATATGGCACTCGAGCTATTCCCTCTTCCACTTTTTCTACCCAGGTTCACTCCGTCACTCCTGATCGGGGCCCAACCACCGGAGGGACCGTGATTAACATTTCTGGAGCCAACTTGACCTCCGCGGGTGCCTACCCGGGTTTCACTGATGGGGACCTCTTGTGCCGGTTCGGGGGGTCCGGAGGAGAAACTGTCGAAGCTACACCAGTTTTCGGTAGCGACGCTGTGCAGTGTGAAGCGCCGCCCAACCCTCGGCAAGACAAAGGCACCGAGGTGAGCCGACAAGTTTAAGAGAGGGAGTGACAACTGAGTGCATCCTAGGAAATTTCAACACAGGGAAACGCGGAGGGTACTTGCCGAGTATTGTGTAGAAGGTCAAGAAACGCTAGAAAAGGGAGGCCATTTTGTGCGTGTAGTCGGGGTCAACACGTTCGTGTGAATCGCCATTTTCATGCAGAAACTACTTGAAAATATTTGGAGCTAGCCAGCCTATACAGTTTCTTCATGAGCGGGAGTATCCGGCCCTCTTACCCTGTACATCAGATTCCTTTAGATACATGGTTGCCGATGGAATGGTACGCGTCGACGTACCATAACTCCGTGCCTCCTTTACTGCCCGTGATCTACAAGTACAGCTATTCCTCGTTGTGCGATCGGTCCAAACTATGTTCAGTGGGCACGCCAACTTGACCCCTTGAGGAATTCACGAGGCAATTTTGACGAAAAAAGTGACGATTAGGGCATCGGCCACACGAAGCAGCCTAACACACTAAAGTGATACGCTACTGCTGAGGTAGGGGATGTGTCCATAGTGCAACTGAAGGAGATGCGTGACATGCACGCAGCGTGGTGATCCTTGGTTTGTTGCACGCTCTTCCTAGAAGCTTGATAAGACTGCACTTGTCGCTTTTCAGATCGCTATACCTGGGCTCCAAAGGGGCTAAGAGGGGTATTGTTCGGGCTGAAAGTACCCCTCTTAACTAGCGTTCTCTCCTATCCCGGGGTAACAGAGTTTCTCTATTACGTCAGAGAAAACGCGTAAAACACGATATGTCATCACTTACCTTGGTCGAAAGTGCGTTGAGGGGGGATTCGACACCCCCGAGAGGCATACAGTACCTGTATGTGAGCACGCTCACTTTTTCTTTGTCCGGTGTGTTCTGCGCCGAATTTGTTCAAAACAGATCCAACGCGTTTCAGTTTCTAGCGCTAATCGCGGTGGAGAGGTTCAAATCGTCGAAGCTCTTTCCCTTCCCGAAGGGGACCCCGTATATGAAGTCTCCGTACGGGGATGGGGCTGGCAGAAAGAGATGCAACAGATTAAGGCCGGCGCGGCGCCTGCTTCGAACGAGACCGAGATCCAAGTGAGAGCCCACTGTGACAGAGGGTAGCTTACCACTTATTCGAGAAAACGGTTGACACACCCTGTGTACGAGACAAATAGAACTAACCCTATACCCTAACCATAACCCTGAGCCAATCAGACGCAATCAACCATTGGTTAGCATTATGCCCTTTGTCTCGTAAACAGTGTGTGACAACCATTTTCTCGAATAAGTGGTAAGCTCTACTGCTGTGAAAAGGCTGTCCCCTTCGCAGGAC
This sequence comes from Costaria costata, assembly GCA_036873775.1. Lineage (NCBI taxonomy): Eukaryota > Phaeophyceae > Laminariales > Agaraceae > Costaria > Costaria costata. The sequence goes on from JAYJME010004855.1 coordinate 9,224, forward strand.
GCATGCTACGGTAGAGGTAGCATCTACAATTTTTTTGATGTGTTTTCGCTTGAGGGGGCTCTATACCTCTGACCCAAACGCTAGGAGTTCGAGAACTTTTGTAAGCTTAACCCGATGAACAACCCCATGGTCGGAAAAAAAAATTACCGAATAATAGTTATCACGCGAATTTGATCCCAATTGTTGTAGGTAGTTCCCCAGTTGAGGAGCCCCATCAGCGAGATTATTTTTAGGATTTAAAAAAAAACTATCTTAGCACGCGTCTCAGCCAGTGCCGACTGAAAAGTGTAGCGGGTTATCCCTTCTAACTAGCACAGACACTACAGATCGGGCGTAGTGGCGGGCAAATAGGGTGGTGGAGAAACAACGCTAAAAAAACTTGTGGTTTCGCTTCGGGAGGTGTGTGTGGCGGGGGGTACCGACGATGTTCATTTGGTTGGGATGCTATCCAACCTTCTATACTAGGAAGTTGCTTTCACACACACGTGGAGTGCGCACCGCAATGCACCGATAGTTTCATGTGGTTTCATTCAGGGGGGGTCTCGGGCACCATGTCAAGGGTTAATTGTTTCATTCTGGGGAAAACGGCGTCGATCACCGAGAGGTGATCGTTTCCAACGCACGCTAACGTACGGTCTCGAACTTGAACTTTGACATTGTTTGCCTTTCACAACTCTCAGGTGATCTACACCTCGCTGGACCTGGCGCGTGAGGTGCAACGCATAACTGTAGATGCATCAGCAAACGTTAGCGAGGTAAGCACTCGCATATTTTTGTTGCCGCAAAGCAGGCCATGACACACACCATACTTTAGGTATGTAATGGTACGTAGCATGTTTTCTACGTGGCTGTAGCCGGATAATAGGCCCCAAACGCCGCTATACTTGTGCCGGTCATTGTTATTGATTTAGTATCGGTGTTACTCGATGTTTTTATCAGGTTCAGCAAGTCACGGTGGCATCCATGGACGCTTCTTCGCTTTCGGGGTCGTTTGCTCTTCGACATGGTTACTACGTCTCGCCGGCAGTGCCTTTTAATGCTACGGCTATTGAGGTGAGACACTTGTCCCAACCTCCCACCCAGTAGCGTTCATTGCCCCCCCCCCCGGCAAGCGGGTCCTAGTAGGATGCAGCTCACTCTTCATGCGACTCACCGAACACCTCACGGCGCTCCGCGCTTGGTGCAAGCAATGTCAGCCTGGTGGGTGAAAACCCGACGTGCTCCGTCCCAGCATTGTAGCAATGCGAGGGTTTATCGTGGAGGTCTACCAGGTATGGTCTTAACGACTACGACCATGCAGGACAATGCCCCCCCGCCCCCCCCTATATATCTATATATATATATATATAAATA
>JAYJME010004856.1:0-10575 GCA_036873775.1 Costaria costata
ACAGTGGGCCGAACGAGTCGGCGGCCCCGACCCTACCGGTACCTGCACCTGCTGGTGCCGCGGCGTGAGCTACGATCACGCCGTTCTTCTCTGGGATCAGCCCGCTTGTCGGTGCTGGGACTACCGGTACCACGCCTCTTACCGGTTCTTCCGCCATGCCCCAAGCCCCGACTACGGGTACCGGCGCCCGAAGCTCTGGCAGCAACGCCCAACTCGCCAGCCAAAGGGCCTGAAGCCCCGTCAGCAGCACCCGATTCGCCAGCCACTACAACATCCACAAGCGGCGAGACCATGCTGCCCGGTGAAAGCCACGAATGGAAGGAGAATGACCCCCCTCGTTACCACACCCCCTGCAATCTGGCCTGGGTCTGTTCCTTTGCAATAATTACCGGTAATACAGTTAGTACACCCCCTCGTTCGTAACCCCCCTCGCTACCACACCCCCTAGCTGCGGGGCTCCCGTGCATAGGGATTATCATCCGGGACGTGTTAGATAGCACACCCTCCCACAACAGTACACCCGGTGACAATATTTTTTTAAGCCAAAATGTTATCACCGGGGTGTGCTTTCTTCCGTGTTATACGGTACTAGCATCAGCGTCTGGGATCACTGGACCATCAACATCTGAGATCACCTGAGCATCAGCATCAGGGATCGCCGGAACTGAGATCACCGGAGCATCATCGCTTGGGGTCGCCAAAGCATTATTGATTTTGGTTGCCACATCCACAGCGCCGGTAGTCCGTTCTCTCGATTGATTAGCACTACAGACCTTGTGACCCAACACTACAATAGCTCTCAGTACAAACAGTACGCCAATCGCAAACACTACACCACAATTTCGCCCAATCAGCTTTCTGTCGTGTATCGGGATTCAAACAGGTGGCCCAATCAGAATCGGACCGCATACGTGCCAGTTACGAGGAGGAGAGGAGGAGGAGGGAGGCAGAGCTTCGAGAAAGGCACCAGGTCGTGCAGCTCAGAAAGCAGCTCAAAGCCCAGGCTGACAGGTGCCACCCGATTCGCTTGTAAATCTTGCACACGCTTGGACAGATCACGATCTAGATCATCTAGATCCTAACCTGCCGTTATGAGATGTTACGCAGGATCTGTGTAACCACATACCCAACCCAGGAAACGTGTCCTAGATAATGCAGATTGTACGGGTCCCACCCGACAACGTCAGCTAGATCATACTGATCAAGGATCTATGCTCCCTGAAATATCTAGATCATGATCTAGATCATCAAGTGGGAACCGGCGACCTGTCCGATGCGTCAAACGTTTTATCGGGGCCTGCAATACTGGCGATAACATTCCCGTCACTTCTCTGATAATGCGCATCGAAACACCAACTAAACACTGATGCTACCATGGTGAAAAGATGGGGAGTGATGGACCATCACCAAAATATGCGAGCAGCGTACGACCGACGTCTTCCACACTAATATCTAGTATTACGGTATTAAAATCTACTGTCGCTACGGTATTAATAATAGCAAGCGCCGGTCACGGCATCCTGTTTCTAAATTTTCCGTCGGTCGCACCCCTAAACTGCCGTCGGTCACTCACCATATTGCTAGGGCTGTGAGTTGGCTGGACTTACCGACTAGTTATTAGTTGGCCATCGAAGCCAACCAACTAACTGACTTGAGTTGACTAGTTGGCTGGCGCTATTCGGCTCCATTTTCCACACAGAATATAGGAGATCATAAACGCCAACGGTCTTGGGCACTGCCATCGTCACTAGCACCGTCGATGGCGATGGGTTTTAACGAGCCACGAGTTGCAGTAGTCCTATCAGCTCCCTCTCCTCCCCGACCGAGTGTTCTCATGAGGAAATGCGCACCCCGTAACAAAGAAGCCTAACATAAACAAGGAAACCCAAATAGTCGGATAGTTGGCACCGCTGCAACTAACTATAATACCTAGCCAACTAATACCTAGCTGGCGACTTTAAGCCATCCAGCTCACAGCTCTACATATTTCTCAACTGAGGAGCAACAACCATTGTGTTGCCTCCGCCGTCCTTTTTGTCTCCTAGACACGGCCGCTCTCTTCTCGAGATGCACGCGCGCCCCCACACCCTCAAGAGCTATACCAGGGTGGTACCGGATGACACACAATATAGCACGTACGCCCCCTGACTGGGTCGAATTCTCCGAGTAGATATTCTCACAAACAAGCCAAAGGGAGACATGCACAACGAAACCTATATTGGCTTTGGAAGTAACTCGTCGAGATCTTGCCATAAGCGCATCGCTGTGCGTTTGCACTCTACCCGTTGTCAAGGAAACCAGACTGGAAATTCATCCTGCAGGGGGTCGTGCTATCTGGCGTGTTGTAAGGCAACGCATGGTAGAGCGCACATACCAGAGGGTCGAACCTTAGCATTCCCCCATAACAGGGCCGAACTTTATTTATATTTGTTTTTCCTTCGGGGATGTTTCTGGGGGGGGGGAATTGGCGAAAGTACATGATGACTGACGGTTACAGCAGTATCGGCTAAACGATGTACTGTATAATGCACACGTACCCCAGACTGCTGGGTTTCGCCCAAAGTGTCCCAGCTAAAATACGTACGACACCGCGCGGGGCTAAATACCACCAGTTTACTCGTTTTGCTGCTCGCTCACACCACATAGTTGATAAGAACCGTATCTGCTGGCTTGTTTTGGTTGCTACATACGGTATACCTGGGTCCCCAACACGCGCCGCTGTTGCACTACTCTGTAGAGCTGTGAGTCGGCACGACTTAAGTCACCCACTAGTTATTAGTGGGACTTATAGTTAGTCGTTTCCCGGAGGTGCCGACTATCCGACTTATTGAGTTTTCATACTTGTAGGAAGGATTGTTGAATGGGGGACACATTATTACTTTTTTGGGCGGGCCCCTCTCGGCCGGGGGGGGCTGGTTTGGCTTGCTTCGCTCGCCTGACTTAAGTCGGTAAGTCGGCTGGCCATGAGCTGGCTTCGCCAGCCGACTTGCCGACTAAAGTCAGCTGGTTGGCTAACGGCACCTACCTACCGATTAGTTATTAGTCGTGAAATCCTGCCGACTCACAGCTCTACTGCTTTGTGTTGCGCATGGTTCGATGGCTTGGGAAGGATGCACGGAGCCGCCGGCTGGCTCCTCCTGCATATCATATCCCACAAAACGGTCACCTCTGTCGGAAATCCGCTTTTTTGCCGACAAAGGCTCCACAGGGACGATGACGGGATCATCCCGCCTCTGTACTTTCGCACTGCGTTAAGCATGGCACGGAAGTCACCCACCCGGCCGGCCTGTTCAATGTTGATGCTGCAGGCACGCAAAAACAAAAGGTTCGATGGCTACGATAAGTATGCCGCGGAACTCACCTACGTACCCGTCCGGCCCGTTTCAATGTTTCATGTTTCAGGCGCGCAAATATGAAGGCGGGGATAGTGGCCATGGAAAACGAGGCGGGGGAGACTGGAGAGCAGGGCCTCAAGAAGGCGAGTCGGGGTTTGGTTTGGCAAAAATAGAGGCTCGTTTCGTAACAACGACAACCAACCGTAACAACGACAGAAACAACGCAGCACGTTACACCATTGACGGGTTTTCTGTTAGCCACCGCCATAGCCCAGTTCTGGCGAATTTTGGGAAGCGATGTGTTTTGGTGCTGCGTTGATGTTCCGACTTCACCAACACGGTGCGTGTTAGAACATGCCACTCTGTCCCGAAATTTGAGCACCATTTTGCATTTTGGGTACGCGTATTAGCGCCCAAACGATCGTCACTTTTTTTCCGTACAGAGCGGTACTGGTAATAGCTACCTGGTACTAATTTATCTCGAGCACACTGATGTGCCCTCCCCCCCCCCCCGACCTATGAAACGGGTATTTAATACCGTAGGATATTGATTTTTTTTAACGTACACATGGAAAAAACGGCCCCAAAATGTTGGAGGTGTCCTCCTCAGGAGTCGGAACTGTGCTCCGTTTCGAAAGGGATACGTGGTAAATGGTCAAGCGGCTGAGGTAAGCAACAAATAAGCACGCCCTCCCCCCCCGACCAATGGGCTCATGACAGAAACAAAGAATCCATTACTTCTGCCACATAGCCCATAGCCTCCGACGCCATTTGTAAATTCGGGAAAACAACATCATGAGCGCAGGCAGGGCAGGTCAGGCCAGGCCAGGCCAGGGCAGGGCAGGGCAGGGCAGGGCAGGGTAGGGCAGACATCGGCTCCGAGGGTCCGAACAATTTCAACGTCAGTTAATACCTGGTAGTCAGTAAGCAACCCGGTGCCATATTAAGGGGGAGCAAACGAGCAATCTTGAGTAAAAATGAACAAATGTACATGGTAAAATATCAAACAAATTACAATCATTCGTTTTGGGTTTTCTGCTTAATATATTGGCTACGAGCGGGTTCAAGCGTATCGCCCCAAATTTCTCCAGCATCGGAAGCTCACGCCGTTTTTGGGAGATATATCCTGAATGTTTGCACACGTGTTCTATGAACCCCTGCCGAGCGGTAAACGGTTGTTTTGTTTTTTTTCGTCAGATACTTTGTTTTTTGTTTTTTCTTGAAAGTTTTGGTCTTAAAAGGGATCCCAAATTTCAGACGGAAAAAAAACACAAAACATTCGCAAAAGGCTCGGCAGAGGTTCATAGAACACGTGCGCAAAATATCAGGATCCATCTCCAAAAACATGGCTCGAACACTTGGATTTTTTGTGCGGCAAACGTGTACAATTTTCTTGTTACCTTGTAATCACTTAGCTTCAGTATCTAGGATCGATTTTTGGCGACAAACATGTCTTGGTAATGGCCCTTCGCAGGCAGTTCTTCGAAACTTCGCTCAAAATATTTTACAGACATGCCTTGGAATACCAGGAACCGGCTCGTACCTAAAAACAAAATCTAAAACGAAAACAGTTCTTCCATCGGAAACGCCTGACTATTTTTTACCCCTTTGAAAGCCTGTGGTTGGTCAGGACGCATTTTCGCCGCTATCGCCAGCTCTAGGTCCTAAATAAACAAATCTGGCTATCCCACTCACTTCCTTCCGCTGTTCATGGCGGCCAGTATGATACCAAATAAGTGACACCCGAGTAAATGTTGCGTGCGACAATCGTGGCGGGCACAATTTGGGGTTCCTTGCCTGAGCCAGCCTGCAGGAGGGATCGAGATTTTCGATTGGGCTGGACACTATCGGAGGGCAAGTACAATACATAATAATCAGACCAGAGAAACCAGTAATTATGGCGTCCCCATCGTTTGTTCGTGTTTGAGAATGTTGGTAGCCGCCAAACGGAGGAAGTGGCCGCCGTCACCACAGTAGCGCGGGAAGGGCCACAAAACAAGTCCGCACACTAAAGCACGCCCGCGCTGTCGGTGGATAACTGAATGAACACCGACCACGGTGTGCAAATCTTTGGCCAAACAAAAACGACCCGCCCTCCTCCCCGAACGATGATTGGTTTTGACGAATTATGATACATGTGGCAGGCTGCTGCCGCCCACGCGACGACGACGGCGAAGATGGTGATGGACCGCATCAGCCACAAGACCAAGATAGACGTCTTCGAAAATGCCTTCAGGAAGATAAAAGAGGTGGGTGGTGGCCGACAGATCTCTCCGAAAACGCCTTCGGGATGACTAAAGAGGTGGGTGGTGGCCCATAGATGTCTTCGAAAACGCCTTCGGGATGACAAAAGAGGTGGGTGGTGGCCGATAGATGTCTTCGAAAACGCCTTCGGGGTGATAAAAGAGGTGCGTGTGGCCGACCCTCATTTTGCCGCGACCGACGTAATACCACTCCGACCGACCCTCTATTTGCTAACTATATGCCGAGGGTCAGTTTGGACGACTCAGGTCCGCGTGGGATCAGGTCTGGGTGAGATTAGGGTGCACAGTGGGAGCAGGGTGCAAAAAAAATGCACAAACAGGAGTAGTGTGTGCAATGTGTGCTGACCAATGTGTGATGACCAATGAAACGTCCCGAAGCATTCGTATTTGACCAATGCATAGGTGCCGAACAACTGGGTGGGACGCCGAAAACAAACATTATTTTTTTCTTGAATCAGGAGAAGTTATTCGTTTAAGACTCCGGTCCATATGCCTCTCCTCGAAACCAAACACTAATTAATGCCTTGAATTAGTGTGGATTAATTAAACCTCCCCTCTCCTCCTTCGACCACGCTCGTGCGGCATCATGCACCGGTCGACCTACACCTTCGCACAGTCCGCAACCCCACGTCTGCTCCTCCTAGTACACTGCAGATCCCGTGACACGTCCACAACAGCAAAACATTCCCGTTAAAATATGACTTTGAACCAATATTTTCCTATGTTGTGCGCTGCACACCAATTCCAGCCTTAGCCTTACAGCAGTACTTGCCAGTAGCTTGCCCCAATAAATGGGGGTGCAATTCTGAGCAATTCTAAAAGGGTTAATAAATAACCTATTTCCAAATGAAGTGCAGCCGGAAACCCCCTGCTTTGGGGACAAACGACTAGGAATTAGACATGGGGGTAGTACCATTCGGCGTATATCCTCCGAAAAGTAATCCTGATTTGATGCCCCGAGGAAGAGATACATAGGCCCATTTGTTCGGTCTGCAGTAGTATTAATGGTAGTTACTCTTTGAGTCTGATTGGAATAAGCGCTGGACATTGTCGGGTGTCAAATGGAATAATAACACTAATTAATAGGGCTACTACTGTAGCCCACGGCAAAAAAAGAAGAAGACTATATTGCCCACAGAAAAGTACAGTCTGTGATAGGCCCACGGTAAAATTGTTTGCTTGCTTCTACAGATAAGACAGTTAACTACGAGTCCACGGTATAATTGCTTTGGTGCTGCTGTCATCTGTCCGCGGTCACGCATCCTTAATCGGGTGCTGTCGTTATTTTCTTGTCTTGTCGAGAGGTATTGCAGGGGGAACATATATTACTACAATAGTCAGAACCCTAAAGGGTTTCGTAAAAATAGAGGGATGTATGGATTATGGGTTCTGATTACTGTACGGTAGCCCCCCCCCGTAATAGGCGTTGGGCACGCCATCTGAGAGGGCGGTGACGCGTGATATGATAGCATATATATCATGTATGTATACATATTATGTGTGTCTTGTACCTAGTACAAGGCTAAATTTACGTTGCGAAATTGGAGTGGGCGGCAATCAACGGATATTGTATAACTGTTTTTGTTAGTGAGAGTGAAGGGCAAAGCTCAGAGTACTGTATGATATGTGCAGTGGGATATATAGGTATATATATGCGGATGGTTTTCTTCACTAAACGAACATGTGGAGCGTCCTATTTTAATATACGAGACTGTGATCCTGGTAATGTCTCCCAGAAAAAAACTTTACTCGTCTGCCATTAACATATTATTCACAGCAGTTACCGCCGTTCGTGAAGACACTAACGTTTCCATTGGTTGTAAAACACTTCTTCCTCTCCTTTTTTTTGTTGTCTGTCGTTTGTGTTTACTTAGGCTACGGGCGTGTCGGACGTGAACGAGGTAATCCAGAAGATGGTTAGCCAGGAGAGCACAGCGGAAAGCCTCATGGTACTGACCAAGGAGAACCAGGTAGGTACTACGAGATAGACCACGCACCAAGTTTCTGACCGTCGTATCCTACGTTTACGTTTTACGTGTTTATCGTATCATAATTAGTTGTCTTTCGTTTTCTGTTTTAACGTCGTTGTTTTCGATTTTGACGTCTATGCTGCACACATTATCGGATGTCAAAATCCAGGTGTAATGATACATTTGGGGGCGGTGCAAGGTGTTGGCGTGAATCCTACATTGTTCGGTCCGGATAATTTGCGATCTTTGAAACATCGGTAACCACGGCTAAGACGGTTGTATAGCGTCTATTAATAGATAAACTTACAAACGAGTTTAACTTGAAAAGCAAAACACGTGTTCACTTTTTTTTACGTCACGGCCCAGCAAAAACCGCCCACATCCACGCCGACGTTTTAGGCCAAGATCGAATAGCTGGCCAACAGATGAGAGTTCCTCGACAAGCACAACACATGGTCTTATTGGTAACCACGGCTGAAGGTTGTATAGATATCTAACAAATCAGTTTACCACAAAAAGCAAGACGCATGCTGTTGTGTCACGCCCCAGGGAAACCGCCTACTGGCTACCCACACCCGCAACAATGTCTTAGGCGACAATCGAACAGCTGACTAAACAAATGGGTTTACCCTGAAACGCTAAACACTTTTTTTTTTAAATGTATGTCACAACGCCTCAGCAAAAACGCCTACAATACCGACAAAACCGCCGATAATACCGGCTATCCTCACCCGCACCGACGTATTACTATGTCATAGGCGAAAATCGAGCAGCTGAACAAGGTGAAATCGTCGCTCAAAGCGGCCGTGGAGGAGGTGAAGTACTCCGGCCCTGGGGAGGGGCATCGACGAAAGGTAAGAACGAACGCGAACAAGAGACAAAACAATCCGGGGAGTTGCCACGGTATCCCCTCTAGCGGCGTTGTAGTATCCCCTCGACCGGCGTTCTGGCATCGCTGGGGTATTCTGGGTGATTAGTAACGAGGAGCCTCGATATGGCATCCCTCGCTTTTGCCGCCGTTCTGGCATCTCTGGGTTGTTATGGCTGACCTAAACACCGGGGAGTCGCGGATGGTATCTCCTCTAGCGGCATTATGGCATCTCTCGGGTGCTCTGGCTGATCTGAAAACCGGGGAGTTACTATAGTATCTCCTCTAGCGGCGTTATGACATCTCTCGCGTGTTCTGGCTGACGAGACTCTTCACCTGAAGAACTATCGAATATATTTGCAGTACATACAGTATACCGTCACGTACCGGTACCCCTTTACAGCTGTGCCCATGGTTTTGGAGGAACAGTGGTTGGAATGTTTGAATGGAATTTGAGTGGGGTGAAATATATACCTGGTACTTTGTACACTAACAGATCAGTCTCAGCAAGGGTAAAAACAGCGAAAAACGTCCTGGGAGGAAAGCGTATAATGCGCAAGGTGAAATCCCTCTTTCATTTTTTGCTCACCCGTTTTCCCCCAGGACGTGGTTTCGTTTTTTTTGTTGTCCCTTTACTGAAAGTGATCTATATATTGGTAGACGATTATCCGTTTTTTTACCGGGGTGACGAAGCGCCCACAAAGTATTGAAGTCTGCAGTTAAGCTACTCTGGGGGCGATATCGAGCACATCCGCAGTGAAGAGATGACCCCGTCCTCATAGCGGCAGCATCCGTTAGTCCGTAACTGGGTGATAAGGAAAACGTGTCCCGCGCTTCTGCGGTGTGGCTGCACCCGACTGCTGCTGTCATTCTGCAGTACTTCTCGCGTTCGACCCTCCTTCTGATCGTTGGTATGAAGACTGCGTAGGAGATGATCGTGCACGTTTTCACCGCCCCTCCAAGCCACGAGGCTTGGTCCTCGCGCCTGGGAGAAATTGGCAAGGAAACGCACAAGCGTTTTTATGGTAGCGGTGCCGGCAGCAGAGATCTTCACGCTTTCCACAACACACGAAGTATACAACAAGCAAATCGGCCAGAAGCGTATCAACAAGAATAATATGATGTCAATGTCTCGGCGGTTACAGCTGACAACTAGGGTCAGGGTTAGGGTTAGGGTTAGGGGTGTAGGGTTAGGGTTTGGCCTCGTTAACCAGTTTGAAACTCTAGAGGGGAAAACGTGACGAAACGATGCAATGTGAAGGTTTCGACCGCAGCAGCTGACTATTCACACCATATGGATGATACCACGAGGTACCGCTTACGGCGGTGACAACTGACAATACATATTTATGCACTTCACATAATACCATATTTATGCACTTAGTATAATATAATATTTATTCACTTCATGTGATTTCATATATGTACACTTCATACCATATTTACCTGTGTATACGGCACCGCAGATGGTGGACGACCACGAAGAGCTCTTGTCCAACAGCGTCGCTAAGCTCGAGCGGATACGCCACAAGCACGAACGACTGTCGAAAATTCTGATCAGCGTTAAGGCCGGGGTGGAGCATCTCCAGGACAAGCTCAAGAGCACCGCCAGCGAGGTCAGTCGCCCCCCCGCACGGTACATTTCACACCAAGAGCTAACAAGGACGTTTCTACCAGCTCTGGGCTAGAGACTAACGAATCGGACCGCACTACAAGCCACAGAAACGTGTCCACAAGCCGGACATATCACGATCTCGATGAACGATCTAGATCATTTAGATCCTAACCTGCCGCTATAAGATGTTGTGCAGGATCTGTACCGTACAGATCAAATCCAGGAAAACATGCCCGAGATCATGCAAATTCTGCGGTTCCCACCCGGTAACACGAGTTAGCTCCTACGAATCAGGAATAGATCTGTCTGCCCTGAAATATCTAGACCACAAGGTGGAAATTGATGATCTGTCCGATGTGTGAAGCGTCCGATCACCGCTGAAAGCTGAATTCCAGGGCTCTTCACGGGTCAGTAGGTTTTCGAAACCTCATGGGTCGGGTTGGGTCACCCTGAGCCGACTCACCCTGAGCCTACCAGACACGACCCGACCCGACCCGGCCCGACCCGACCCGACCCGACCCGA
>JAYJME010004857.1:0-10574 GCA_036873775.1 Costaria costata
TCTCCTCCTATATCCTTCCATACTTTCTCGACTACGTTATCCCACCTTATTCCAGCTCGCCCTTTGGTTACTTTCTCTCATACTGCTCTATCAGCTATGGCTGGCAATCTCTTGTTTGGCATTTTTTTTACTTTATATTGCCATTTCAACTTTCGCGCGTCTCTATTTGTCTTGAGTGGGTACATACCCAGTTCTTCTTTCAATGCTGTATTACTCGTCGTACTTGAGCATCTTAGTACTCGTTCAGCTGCTGTCATCTGTACTGTTTCCAGCTGTTTTACGAGCTTCGCGTTCCCTTCCCATGCTTCTCCTGCATATTCTAGCTTTGGTACAATCACATTCATCAGGATGCATCTCTTAATTCTAATGTCAAGGTGCGAGTCTGTTAGGATCGCTTCCATCTTGCTTACGGCCTTTCCTAGGGGTGTACTCACATCATGCACGGCCGTAGTCGTATGACCATAGACCCTCGCATCCCTACTATGCCAGGATGGAGCGCATCGGGTTTTCACCGACCAGGCAGACACCAAGCGCGAGTCGCCATGAGATGTTGGGCGAGTCGCATGAAGGGTGAACTGCATCCTAATAAAAACCGCTCGTAAGACGTATTGCTTATGGATGACAGCGACCAATGAGTGATACTTTGTTTTCTGGTGTTGCCACTCCAGAGACAGCAATGGGTATTACTATGCAACTGCCTTGTGGGTGCGTGGGCGCGCGGGGGGGGGGGGGTGCTTCCCTTTTCACCGACGCGTTTAGGCGACTGCGGCTAGTGGCTCGGTAATTCTCAAAATGGATTAATATTATTAGCTTTTTCAAGGGCAGCCGTTAATGACCACGAACTCTAAAAAGCACAAAAACAACTTTACGTGAGTAGGTGGCTCTATCCGGCTGATACAAAAAGTGTGATCAACGTTGAACGCCAAAAAATGCTGTACGTTGTCAGATCGGACACGCGTGCTACGATAGAGGTTGCAGTTTTTGACTTTTTTTTGGTTTCTGCAACATCGGGGCTCCTCAACCCAAAATCGTCCGAATGTCATTCTTGTTTAGCAATACCACTGTTGTTAAACGCGCAGTCCATGGGTTCGCTCGTCGGTCTGCCTTTCCAGTTTACTCAAAAACAGTTTTGGAGTGTGATATGGGGCTCCTAAAGTGAAGAGCCCCAGAAACAAAATGGTGCACCTCAACCATCGTAGCATGGGTCACGGCAAGCATACTAATAGTAAGTACGCATTAAGAGAACATATCAGATGGAAAGGAAATTGACGCAAGTATTATTTCTCGACGATGGTGTGACGCGTGTTACGATAGAGGTAGCGGTTTTGGGCGGTTTTGTTTCTGAGCGACGGAGCTCCTTAACCCAAAATCGTCACGGGTGCCATTCTGGTTTTGCACTATGATATGGTTTGTATACCTAGGTAATGGGGCTTTTTTTAACCCGGTTGCACTTTTGGTTGACTCAACACCAGTGTGTGGGTGAATAGAGTACAGAGCTCCTAAAGTGAGGAGCCTCACAAACAAAACCGGTGCTCCTCTATCGTAGCGCGCCTGGTGTATCGTGGTCTGCACTTACGGATCGACGTCCACGGTTCAGAATTTATGCAAGAGCGGCGCTGCCACGTTTTCGTCCAGTTTTGGCCCGTTTTGGGTGCCGGTTGGAATCAGAGGGTAAGGGCTAAGGTTAGGGGTCACATTTGGGGGTTGGTTTACGCCGGTGCCTTCATCCCATTAGGATGTGCTATGGAGCCGGCTTAATCGCGCAATCCGTGAAAAGTCTATCCGTCTAGAGCCCCTCCCACCGAGTAACACGACGTTTTAGTCGGGGTGTACGCCGGTGCTTTGATCCCACCAGGATATGTTCTTCCTCGCGGGTTAAATGATGACATAAGTTGAACAGCCCGCCCATCTAAAGGTGCCCCTCCCAACCAAGTAACACCAATCGGGTCCTATCTGTCTGGCATGTATACCGACGTTCAACCAGATACCATACCTCACTGAAAAGCTAGCACACGTTCGGAGCACATCGATAATGTCTGGGGCTCCTCGCTTGTGTGCACAGCTCTACATATCACCCTGAAACACGATGGCTTATGAGGCGCTTAGATGCTCTACGCGTCCTTAGATTAGCAGTCGCACGACAAGTATACTGTAAATCTCGGATGCAATATATTCGAACGCTACCACCACGGGGGGGCATACTGGTAGTAAATAGCACCCAGTATTGTTGTAGTTGTTGTTGTTGTTGTTGTTGTTGTTGTTGTTGTTGTTGTTGTTGTTGTTGTTGTTGTTGTTTGTTGTTGTTCTCACATTATCTCATCGCTAAAATCAAGACCGTGGTCACAGGACAGGCTCCAATAACTCTGGAGTGGAATAATACCTCCGAAAATATAGAACTACAGACAGGAATATTACGCACACGACGTAACTCGAGCAAATCGTACCCTTCAGCTGAGAAAATAAAATAAATAAGGACTCAGCGTACGTACATATCAGATACATACGTTGTACTACTGGCATCAGGACACCGAGGGGCCCGCCTACTACCAAACAGGAAAGAAGAAGAAAATAACAAGAGAAATAAAGCAAAACGAAACGAATACAAACCAACCAAACGAACCAAAGAGACAGCATCCACCACACGAAGAGAAAATAAACGAAAAAGCAAGAAAGCGAAAAAGGCGAAAAGCAAAACAGGAAGCGGAAAAACGGAAGGGAAATGAAGGAAAAATATAAGGCATCGTGGTCCGTAGCTAACGTGTACCTAACACCTAGGTACGGTATCGAGGCCCGTACCTAACGTACCTAAGCGTCGGGTACGGGTTTATACCCGGGTATACCTAAGTACGTAGCTTACCTAACATACCCCTGTTATATGATATGAAAGTCGACAATTCACCTTTGTGGGGAATGTGATTGAGTTCCGGGGGTTCGGACGCCGGGACGGTTAGGCACGCAGAACCCTGATCCTATTCTGACCAAAATCGATATTCGGTCAGAGAAAATCGAGGGTCGGTCACAGACAGCAATATATTTTGTCGAAAAAATGGTAATATGCCCTCTAATATCCTGTAGTTATAACTTTCCATTGCAGCAGTTGGTACATCGACAGCCGCCGAAATGGTGCAAAATATATACTCACTCGTAAAACATTTCAGACAATGTTGTTTGTGATACTACGGAGATTTGAGGTTTTGTGTTGTGTGTCGAGGGATTACTGTTCTGGGGGTGACGCGTCGCCGGAGTTTGCCTCGGCTGGGTGGCCTGCCCTACGGGGGGCAGTCCGCTGTAATATGATACGACTCATGTTCGTGGGGAGCCCGTGAGACAAAGATACGGATGAAAGCTCTCTTCTCCTCTTCATCGACAAGGCGGTAGGCGACGTAAGCAACAAAAATGTTACGTCGCGCCAAAATGACATAGACAAACGCATGAAGATACCGTTCCCATTAGCATAGACCTTACAGGATATTATGCAATTGTGTTTGAGCGATTCAAGTGGGAATGAAGTTGGATATTCCACCAGCTAAGACCACACCACATCCTTGTTCGATGCACTACCTCTTAGACTGAATCTGATCGGATAAAAAAACAGAACAGGAGTTTTGAACACCTTCGCAGGATTTTTCTCCCTGGGATATTGATAAATTGTGTCCCCTGCTCTCTTAACCTATTTGGCACTGCGAAGAATCTCCCACACTATATCCAAGTAGTTTTGTCCCCAAAAACCGTTTCTGGCTCTGAAGGGGTTATCGCCATTGGTCAAATTTCGAGAGGAGGCTTTGGTAGCACGATTGGCCGATCTCACTGGCTTGGAATACCAACGGATGGCCAATAGGCCCAGTTTCGATTTTGTAAACAGAACAGGGTGGATTATACAAAACATCGCACTTCCTACCCTTGGGGTGGTTTGATGACAGTCTCTCTCTCTTCCCCTGTTCTGTCTGTACGCGGTGTATTTGTGCAGGAAACGATATTCTTCCACCAGCAGCATCGTCGCACGTGCGAAAGGAGAACACTATATGGTGCACGTTTCGGCCAAAGGCTGGGGGTTGTTCGCCCCCTTCTTACTTCGAGCCATCAGCAGTGCCGCATGTATCGACCCTTGCCCGTCTACCACTCAGCCGTTTAACGTCACGACCACCGAAGAGGCGAGGGGTCTGTCGACGGCCTTGAGGTGCTCAGGGGGGGGGCAAATTCGACGTGCTGTGGGAGGGAACGGTTTTTGTGAAAGAGACAATCGCGTTGGCAGACGGCTCCGTTGTAACCATTACCGGAGTTGGGTCGGGTGCCATCGCGGATGGAGGCGGCGTTACCCAGCTCTTCACGGTGCGTAACTCCACCTTAGACTCTACTGATTTTGGACTAGAAAACGGTGACGCCTATGACGCCGATGACGTTGACGACTCCTTCCTGTATGGTGGTGCGGTTTGGGCGAGTGGCGTTGGCTCGGTCGTGTCTTGGAGCGGAATGACCACCTTCAAAAACAATTTCGCCCAATTTGGGGGTGCGGTAAGCCTTGTGGATGGCGCCACTGCGTTTGGGACCGGCCAAACAAATTTCACGCGAAATATTGCGGACGTAGAGGGAGGCGGGGCGTTGTACTTGCGTGACGGCGCGGTTAGCTTGACCGGGGAAACGACATTTGCTGACAACATGGCCTATTATGGGGGTGCCGGTATCATCGCATGGTATTCTGAGGTTTCCTGGAGTGGCGTGACGTCGTTCGAAAATAACACACTGCTCTCCGCCTTCGAAAGTGGTGGCGCCGTTAGCTCGAGGTATTCCGCGTGTTCGTGGCAAGGAGAAACGTCGTTCATCGGAGGCCGTGGTGGCAATGGGGGGGGCACTTCATGCATTCGAATCCAATATTTCGTGGGCAGGGAAAAACGTTTTCTGTGACAACGGTGCAGATCTGCACGGCGGAGCCCTGTCTATCGAGACGCCGTCCAATGTGTCTTGGACGGGGGAGACATGTTTTTGTAACAACCGCGCTCAACATTCTGACGCCGGCAAGGGGGGGGCGATACACGTCGCCGATTCCACCATTTCTTGGAACGGGGCGACTACGTTTACTAACAACTCTGCCGCGACTGGGGGTGCTTTGTATGGATACGGCAGTACTGTTAGCGTGGTCTGGAGTGGATCGGCCATTTTTTCCCGAAACTCGGCCGTTACTGGGGGTGCCTTATACGGGGGGGGTGGCACCAGTATGGGCTGGGGTGGGAGCGACTACCTTCGAGGATAATACAGCTAGCAAAAATGGGGGTGCTGTAGCGCTTAGTACAGAAGTGTCGTTAGATCTGGGAGTTGTGGGAACCACCTTGTCGCTGACTGGAAATACCGCTGGCGTCGCGGGCGGCGCGGTGTACCAGTCGGGCACCAGCTATGGCGGGACATGGCAGGGGGCAATTTTCACATCCAATTCTGCTCTGAATGGCGGGGCTGTGTGCTCCGTGGCTAGCGGGACCGCGACTGAAAAAACCGAAGAGTTCCCCAGCGTGTACACCGAGTGCACATTTCGTAATAACACGGCTGTGACGAGCGGTGGGGCAATTGAGAGCGCGGCCGGCAAGGACAACTTCATAAACACCACGTTTGAGGGCAATACTGCAGGGGGATTGGGGGGGTGGTTAAGGCTGGCGGGTAAGTCCAGCCTGACAGGCTGCGTGTTCTTGGGCAACGGCGCCGAAGAGACAGAGCCAGCCGTGGCGAACGTTGGTACTATCATCGTGGCCAACAGTTTTTTCTGGAACAACAGCTTGGTCTGCGACCCTGGAGAGTTTTTGAACTACACCATCCAGGCAAGAAACGCAGGCACATGTTCCAGCCCAAGCTACAGTATGTGCTGTAGCGACATTCTAGAGCGACGTTTATCGTGTATGCTGAGGTAACGAGCTACTTCTCCCCCTGTGCGCGACTTATCGGATGGACTTGCAGTCCCTGCGCGCGAAAAGGGGTGGTCACGGATGCCTCCGGGGTGGTAAAACTCCCGATATTAAGGTTGTGCTCATGCTCTCCCAATTACGGGATAGGTGTGATGTGTCAACCGTACCGACGTACTGCTGGAGTCAGGGCATGCCAACTGGGCTATCACGCCAAGAAATTTACTTAGTGCGCAGAACCGTAACCCGTTCAGTTTACGAAACGTGCGCAAGCCCTCCGCCGCCACCACGGCCACCCCAGGAGACCCTGAACCTACGCAATTCAGCTGTAAAGTCATTCTTACCCGATGAGTAAGTGTTCAATATCCCGGAATGATGGATTGCTTGAATTGCTTGATACAACCCATCCGATTGCATCTGGGTTCTTGGTTGCGTCTGCCTTCTCCTGTGTTAAGTTCCTTTCCCTCGTGCGGCCCCGCAGGGAGAGGGTACCTCCGAAGAAGCTGCAACAGTCTACTTCAACAGCGTTTGCGAGGGGTGCGGTGTGTGTAGAGATTGTTCGGCGGATGGAAACGGCACCCAGCAGTGCATTCCGGCCCTCGAGAACACCAAGAGTACGGGGGCTGACAGTGCGTCCGGTGCGCCGATCATCCTGGAAACGCTCGAGATAGACCAGGGCTACTGGCGTTCAGAGGCAACGTCCACAACCATCCTGCCTTGCTGGAATGAAGATGCTTGCATTGGAGGCATCACCGACAGTGAAAAATTCTGTGAAAGCGGATACAGGAGTCCATGTGAGCCGGGAGGTGTATGAAAATAAACATAACGAACAGGGAAACAAAAGACGAGCGCTGGAGGCATATGGAAATACCAATTGTGGATGTGAAATCATTAATTTTGTTGCCTTAGGAGACGGTACGGTGTTATGTTGATGCCTGTCATCCTCGTCGTGAATAAATGCTACACAGTTTTTTTTGCTGTCGAAATTACTAGCTGTCGGTTGTTGTTGTTCCCTTGTCTCCACATATACGCGTTCTCACTTTCTGTCAGCTGGGGCTTGCGTCGTTTCCGGACGTACGAATACGTGTGGCCTGAGTTTATGTCCCACGACCGCTAACCTCTGCCCTTCCCCGCAGACTGCGCCATCTGCACGGACAACTACGCCCAGACACTAGCATACGCGTGTAGCAAGTGCTCCAGCGGCGAGGGGATTGCCTTCGCGGTGGTGGCGTTGCTAGTCGCCTTGGCGGCGGTTGTTGCGGTGTTCTTTCACCTGGTGTCCAAACCCCACGACCGAAAGAAGACACGTTTCAAGCGGATGGTGCAGGCCCTTCCTGTGCAGCACCTGAAAACTGTCCTTGTTGCGTGGCAAATATTAACGCAGGTAAGAGCATGGATGGGGTTACCGTCGCATTGCCATCATCCCACTGCTTCCACAAGACAATGCGAAAACGTCAGGCGGGCCTCCGCTGCATCTGTGCCGTCGAGTAGCGGGTGTTACATTTGTCGTGCATTTGCCGTGGAGCTGTCTTCTTTGTACGGTGTAAATATAGTTCCTCTGATAGGCTCCACTCGACTGTCAGGGTGTTGGCAAAGGGTTGAGGATGCGATTCGTCGATGTATTTATGCACATTGTGTCATTCCAGCGTCAGCCCTACCCCTTCCCCCCCTCTGCTGCTGTAAGTGAAGCATGTACTTTGAATTGCGTGGTCACCCTTGTCCGCTTTTTCCCAGCCTGCCAAGTCCCCCGCCACTACGCGTTGCTGGTTATTCTTTTCCATTCGTGTCGTTGGACTCGAGGGGATGCCACCTTCGCTGATCCCAGACAAGCTCAGAACAATAAACTACCTCGTCTACCGCGGCATGACCCCAACCTCGAGTTACATCAAACTGACCGTTACGGCTGATTGTGTGTGCATAATCGTCCCCGACCCCTGTTGGTGACAATGCTACGATATAACCTCTGCAGTTCGACTATGTCGCCAACGTCACTTATGCTGATGTGTACGGCCAATTCCTGGACGGGATCTCCTCCATCATCAGCTTCGACTTAGGGTTGGTACTCTCTGCCGGTTGCATGGCCAAAACCGACTTCCACGCCCGGCTCTTGATTTCTACCCTGGGACCGCTAATTGTACTTGGTGCGTTGGGAGTCACTTACCAAGTGGCGGTGCGGAGGAATCACGGGTCACAGGAGGCCTTAAAGACTGTTCGGCGGAAGCATTTCTCCATGGTGCTTCTGGTGACCTTCCTCGTTTACTCGTCTGTTTCTTCCACGGTGTTCCGGATGTTTGCTTGCGAAACGCTGGACGGCGGCAAGGAATACCTCCGCGCGGACTACACCATCGAGTGCACTATGGACAAGCACAAGGCCCTTCAGGTTGGTCGTGTTCGGCCATAATGGTTAGGGGGTTGCTCAGGGAAAGGACGTCGGCTTTGGTGGATGGCAGTTTGAAGAAAGTATTGTACTATACGCTGTGCGTTCAGATGTGGTGATCAGCAGCATGCAACAGGAACAATGTTGTCGTTCTTGGGAGACAGGTGCAGTGACCCGTTCAACTGCGACTCCAGGAACTCTTGACTACTTCTGTTTGGAACAGCGGCGTTCTTTGCCCAGCCTTGAAACAACCCGCTTTCCTCCAACTTGTCAATCTATCATCCAACCCGCACAACCCCGGCTCTTTTTCTCCCTCCGCCGCCGCCACTCTACCTTTGCCAACACTTGATGTACTATGACTCAGGTGTACGCCTGGTTCATGATCATTTTGTACCCTATTGGTTTTCCTGTTCTCTATGCCGTCATCTTGTTCAAGCACCGCGAGGTTCTGAAGGATAAGCACCACCGTTCCGTGCTGCAGTCGGCAGGTCTGGAGGTGACGAGTGACTTGTGGAAGCCGTACAGACCGGAGCGGTACTACTATGAAGTGGTGGAATGTGTCCGCCGGGTTATGCTCACGGGGGTTGTTGTGTTCATCTACCCCAACACGGCCGCACAGGTGGCCGTTACGCTCGTGCTGGTGTTCGTGTTCGTCATGGTGTCGGAGTCTCTTGCCCCCTACGCGTCCAAGCAGGATGCCTGGCTGTCTAGGGTTGCCCACATCGTGGTTTATTTGTCTATGTTCCAGGCGTTGGTGGTCAAGGTTGACGTCTCGAGCGAGCGCAGTGAAAGCCAAGAAGTGTTTGGAGGGGTTCTTTTGGCCACCAACATTTGCATGGTGGCTGCCGTAATCACAGAAGCGGCAATGGTGGCCTGTTCCACGTTCGGCGGCGGAGGTACTGATCTGGAAGAATCCGTAGCACCCGGGGGTCGGAACACCGCTAGCACTAAGAGTGTTGCCGAGAGGTGGGACACGATCGAGGGCGACAACGCTCCTACTACATTCGGAGGCACGACATCCTAGCTTTGGGCTAGCGAGAGTTTTTATCTGTTAAATAGTTGATACTATTGATTGTGCTCGGATATTGACACGTCAGTTTCATCGTACATTGGGGAGTTACATATAGTTGGCGACGTGTATGTGTGATGCGGCGGAATATACCTGCTTTCCGGATCGGTATCGTGGAAGTGCCCTTCCGTGTAATAAATAATATAATACATCTTTCGTGTGCTCTTGTGTGGGCTTGTGTGTTTCCTCCGTGGTCATCCGCGACTGATATACTTACCCGGGCTAGAGAGTGTTCAACATGATACGTATCACCTGAGCGCTACTCTGGCTTGGCGGTTATCGGTCAGCTCCGCGTGGGAGGGGATTTTCCATTGTGTCGGATGAGGAAGGTGGTGGTGCTGGTGTAGTGAGTGGGGTGACGGTGGGTAATGAGGTTGGTGAGGTGGGAGAAATATATGTCGCAATGCTTGAGGAGATCAAGATTCTGCAGCAGGAGGCGCGCGAGAAAGACATCCTCGTCGAGAGGGACGCGCTGCGCGCATCAGCATCTGCGAGAGGAAAGAGACCAGCGCTGAACGCGTCAACAGCTACGTCATCAGGGCAGGATGCCCCAACAGGCACGTCCCATGCGTTTTCCCTTTCTCGGCCTGCGTTGACTCAGTCCCGTCCACCAAAATTTGGCGGAGAGAGGGACCTGTATTTTATGTTTAGGAGCAAGTTTCTTGCATATTTGTTTTCGACCGGTTGCTTGCATGCCATCAAGCAGACTGACAACCCTGTGATGATCAGGGATGAGCATGTATCTGAGGAAGACCTCAAGAGTAGGCACATTGCGGAAGAAATTAGGGATGTTCGGATAGTATAATGTATGGTTTACTGATGGAGACGATGGTCGGATACCCCGAGGTAGAATTTCGGATACAGGCAACGAAATCGCCCTGCGGTGTTTGGAAAGCGCTATTAATAGATGAGTTTAACATGCTAAAAGCTCAAGAGTCTAGGCACAGGTTGAAGATGGAATTTGACGCCGTCCGCATGTTGGAAGGAGAGGACCCCCATGACTACCTAGGTAGGGTCGACAAGGCCAACCAGAAATTGGCTATGCTTGACGCTGGTAAGAGTGAAGAGGGGGTAAACCACCACATCGTGCACAACCTCTCCACTCTATTTGCTATTCAGAAGAAGTCCATCCTTGCCCGCCCCGGTATTTGTCGCTCTGAAATCGACGAGATCATGCGAGGTACATATTTGGATAACAACGTGGAAAATGACATGGTGGAGAGGTTCAGAGAAATGCAGGGGA
>JAYJME010004858.1:0-10572 GCA_036873775.1 Costaria costata
TACGACTTGGGCGGGAGAAGTAGAAAGACGAGCGAAGATAATAAATGGGAAGAAAAAAAAAAAAAAAAAAAAAAAAAAAAAACCCAGTGTCAGAAACGAGGTCGCTCCAGAGCATGGTACTGACTAAGATAAGAAAACAAGAAACTCTGAAAACGATTGAATTTGAGCCGAGATAAATAAGAAACTGCCCATTAAGGAATAGAGCTGGCGCAGGCACACAAAATAAGACTTGGAGACTCGATGCCAAATCGACGTTTTTCTTAACAGCGAGCCCTCACTGTATAGCACGCGGCCTTGTATCCAACGATCGGAGCAGCGAGAGGTCCGTCTGATCGACCCCCTGTTGTATCACCCAAGAAGAAAGGGCGCAGTTGCGCGCGAATTATAGCGACCGCCCAATCGAGTGACAGCTTCAACGAGAACTCTGGATATTCTACAGGTGGTGATACGAGGCCAGGGCCGCTGCTTTCGATTGATGTCTTTAGAAAACACATCACGGCAACCGTCCCGACTACGACTGAGCGCGCCCTCCACCAACCCCACACCAGGGGAACTTGGACAACAAACTGCACGCGACCCCCTTCCCTCGCGTGAGCACGACTATCTCCCCTCCCCAATATATGAGCACGACTATCCCCCCTTCCCAATATATGAGCACGACTATTTCCCCTCCCTTCATGATGTGAGCACGACTACCTCCTCTTCGTCTGGGGGGTGCAATCTCCCCAGCTCGATGCAACGCCACGCCCACTCCGGCGCGACCAGGCGAATGTGGAACACGTTGTCGGGCCGCCCGTGCAGATTCCTTCAAAGAGCGCGAAAGTTTGACCGGCAGGGGGCGTAAGCGAAGCTCGTTGGGCGGTGTTTTGGTAATATTCGATTCAAAAAAACAAAAAACAAAATGATGATCTGGAACAAAAGGTTCGGAAACAAACTCTCAGTTAGTTGATTTTAACGGCTGAGTTTTATGCTTCTTCCAAAATGAAACCCAGGCCGAGCACCGCTCGGAATTGAGAAGACCAGAGGATGCCTGGGAGGAACGTTCTGCAGCGTACCAGCGCGCGAGGCATTGAGGGAGGTGGGGTGACACCACCGTCAAAACGCGTGGGAGGATTGAGCACCGGTGCCGGTTTGAGAAAGGCTGCCAACGTTGAGCTCGTTGGAGTCGGCTTTGTCGAGGCTACTCCGTCGGAATTGGCTATGCTTAGACGCGAACGTTTCATGTTACACGGATGCTGTTGATGCCGCAACTGTATCCATGGGTGCCACAGGGGTGCCGCACGGGGAAGGATTTTTAAGATACAGAGCCCGCGTAATCTCCCGGAAGGCGGTATCTTCCATAGCATAGACTCGAACTAGCAAAACCACCACACGATATGATAGAAGTCTGAAGTCAAGGCAACTAAACAGCCACCAAAGGGGTGTGTGCAGACTACTACTACTACTACTACTACTACTGCTACGGTAAGTAGTGTTACCTACCGACGATCTCCTCTTCCATGTCACTATTATAGGGAGCCGGACAAAAAAAGAGACAGCGTGCGATTCCTACCTGACCCTTTTTCTGACCAAGTCGTGTCGCGTCACGTCGGCGGGATCCAATATCACGTGCGTCACTCCGGCGTGCAGGGAGCGAGAAACCTGTCCCATTCGATCCGAAACATAACACCGCGTGGTATAATATGATAATGGCTTAGTGTCGTCCACAAAAGGCAAAGGCGTGTGCTCCCTGAATAGCAAAGGAGAGACCCATTCGAACGGCTATTCCGCCCGCTTCTGGTCGGTCAGGTGTACGCTCGAGCCGCCTCGCGGTGTCTACACTCGCACACATCATCAACACAATACTGGAAGACCGTTCCTAGCAAGGTTGCGGTTTCAGAGGCAACGGCTGTACTCTCCGCTACTGCTGTTTGCGGATACGAGAACCCATTGCTGGGCAGAAAGGACGACGAGAGAAGCGCGGCGGCGGCGTACATGTGAATAACAATGGGCAGCAAAAAAATACCGTATTTGTATATTAATGGAACGAAGCGACGGCTGACATGATTCTAAACCATGATTACAAACACGTCAGCTGTGAATTCTACAAACTGAGGGGATACTTGCATTTCCGGGAACGGGGCGCAACCCGCTCCTCCGTATACAACGTTTTCACCCACAACGCATGGCGGTGACTAACAGATAGACCTTGCCACTCGAGACAAACGCGACACAATCGCACTAACGACATTGAATAAAGACGAAGCAAACGGGCAAAACCAACAGCGACAGCGACGATGGGACAAGTTGCTCACGTCTCCTCCATATAATCGAACCGCCTCTGCTGTTGACTCCAAGAAGTTGTGCGGGATTACCTCCCGTGTTGATGGTGCAGGAATATCGCAGCTCTTTGCCGCCCCCGGCGGTTCAGCCGATCCTAGGTCCTGAGGTGGGTACCGGTATGCTGGTGGGGGTAAGACACGTCCCGCGGAACTGCAATAGTAGCGAACGCCATCGGTTTTGTGCGCGTGTCTGGGAGCGTTTATTCCGGTACTATCGCTTATTGGGCGAAACAGACGTCAAGTCGACCCAAAATCGGCCACCGGGCCTGTTTTCCACCTAAAACAAGCACAGCAAACGCTCACAACGCTGCGGTAGGTACCCCGACCAATTGACATCACAATGATTCCGCCAAATCAAGGGCATTCAGTGCACGGTACACCAAACCAAGCCAGAGATCAAGCTCCACAACCCCCCTCCCTGGCCATACTTGGTTGCCGAACGGGAGATAAGCTAGTGCTTGGGCGAGGGAGACCTGGAAAAGTTGTGGTATTCCTACACTTGCAATGGCCAAATGACTAAGGCAAGCAACAAATGAGTAAGGGCCTGTCTTAACGAGGAACTGTAAAATTTGGAATTGAATAATATTTTTCGGAATTGAATTGAAATACGACTTTGGGTCCTATCGAGGAATGGCGTACGAGTACGAGTATCGTGTTCTAAATTTCGAATAACGCGCTAGGTCTAGAAACCCCGGCTGGCAACCAATGCGGCGAGCGACGGCACGCGTCCTCCACGAAGCGCCGCGGTTAGCGGCAGATTGTTTTGGCCGGCACCGGCTACGTAGGAGGCTATCGCTCTTGGGATCTCTTGGGTGGGGTGGCGCAGCCCCAAAGACCCACGTGGGCAGCAGCGACGAGGACACAGCGATCGTACTTGTCTGGTTTGGGAGGCAACGCAGGATGAAAAACTGGGCTTGCGGCGGCCTTGTATTTTTTTGAGGCGCCGCGGGTGGTCTATTTTGTGCTAGAGGCCGTCGGACCTCGCGCTGCGGCTGCTTCGGTGGCCCTGCCTCTCGAGATTGGTGGATCTCGCCTCTGAAGCAGTCGACGACGCGACACAGGTTTGCGTGGATAGCTTCGGTTTCATGGAACATGCCACGTCGAGTTGGACAACTCCCCAAATTGAAATTAGAAATTGAACAAAGAATGGCAAAATAAGTCCAAAACACTTCTTGTTGAATTTGATTTTTTCGAATTTGCCTTGGAAAAGCCTGCTTGGTGATTCACTTTTTGACCAATCATATGCAAATTAAACTCATTTTTTTTTTCATTTGTTCAATTCCAAGTTTTTAAGGTCCTCGACAAGGCAGGCCCTAACCTTAATTACACACAAGGGGGATGGTCGCATTACGTAGTGTGTGTCAATCACCCACGAGGCAGATACTTAGCGATACCCATTGGTGTCTCTGGATGTGGCCACACCAGAAAACAAATAAATGTATTCGACGCCGTCATCCATATGCAAGAACGTAGGCACAAGGTGCCCAAGTCCGCTTCACAAGTGGTTCTTAGTGGGATGCAGCTCACCCTTCATGCGACTCGCCAAATATCTCACGGCGCTTCGCGCTCGATGCAAGCAATCTCTGCCTGGTCGGTGAAAACCCGACGTTCTCCGTCACGACACCGTAGGGGTGCGAGGGTCTATGGTCATACACCTACGGCCATGCATGATATGAGTACACCTCCCCGCTCCTCTCGCCTCGTTCCTGAACTTGCCTCGTAAAGGTCGCAGTACACGAGACACCTGCCCGTGTCGGCAAAAACGAAGTCGGGTCCGTCCATCAGCGTCGCCCTGTCTTGCTCATCCAGCGTCAACAATGGTGACAGCCAAGACATGCCGGCGTCTTCCGTTACCCGCGGCGGTTCCGGGATATTCAGTAACAGCTGCGCGAAGCAATCACGACAAATCGAGCGGCAGATAGGCCACATATTAACGCTCGCACACACATACCAAGAATAAACAAACTAGTGGGTCGCCCGAACCAAGACCTTGCCCTGGCGGTGGCAAAGGCCATCCTCGAAAGAACATCGAACGAACGGAAGATGCACTTGAACAGTACACAAGCTGCACCACTGCGGCATCACAAGGAAGGGCGTCAATGATGCCACACCATGGTCAGTATATCCCCTGCAAAAAATACAGCACCACGGTTAACCCTTTCGACCACCGGAAAAATGATCCCACGCTATTTCCAAGTAGTTTTGTCCCCAAAAACGTTTCCGGCTCTAAAGGGGTTAACAGACACAACACCACAGAAACCGCGTCGAGCTTTCTACCAAGCTTTATTTACAACAAGCTACGAGCTTGTGCCAAAACAACCCCAGGTGCTTCTATTCCTTCTGCTCCTTGGTTCCTAAAATGCCGGCGTTAAGCACATCACGCATCGCGTGAACGCCTATTAATAGTGTCTGTCCACGAAAGAACGACACCGTTCAACCTTAGCACCTGTGATAATGCCTCAGCAGTGGTGGGCTCAGTGTAGTCGTCGCCGTACTCGTCCTTTGTCCTCGACAGGTGCGCTCGGATGTCGGGGGACATTGCCCGTAACTTGTGACCCCACGAGTAAAAAAGAGCAGTGAGACCGACCGTACAAGGTGAGGAAAGGAGGGAATTCAATGGGCGTCATTCTATCGAAGGGCCATCACATCCTGATCTTCAGCAACAACGCGAAAGCCGAAACACATCGCTCGGTGTCTAAGCTTGATAGGGCGCAGTTCGTGTACTCATGTTACTCCCGCGCTCCCCTACAACTCTGCCAGAAGAAGCCAGGAACAAAGCTTTAACAACCAATCGTATTGCCAGCGCCCAGCAACAACCCATGCGTCGTGGAGCAAGAACTCCGGTCACACCCTGGACCCCACCATACACCACAACACCTGTTTGACTGAAACACCCCCTCCAGCGAGTATCACTTACGTATCGCATTGACGGAAACTCGTAGGCCTTCCGCTCAATGCACTCCAGGATCCAGCGATACCCCACCACGTTGTACTTGCCGGAGGCAACAATATTCTGGACCGTGATGGAGTTCTTGCTTCCGACTACGACGAACGCTGTGCCGACTTGTGGGTTGGCCGTCACCCTGAATTGAGGTGACCACACAACAGAGTGCCGTCGACGAACAATAACAGGAAAGGGGGTAGGCAAAGGAGGCCAGGGCATTGGGAGGGGGGAGGCGGCGCTAGGGCACTCTTCAGAGCGTTGCTGTGCCGATGTATCAACGACCACTACTGTTGTCGCCTGGCTTAAATTGTCCTATTCCCCCCCGTCCATTGACTGATTTGTTATTTTGCGCTTCCGTGCTGCGTGTGCGCGTTAATAACGTTTTTGTAAACCCGAGGAAGTCCGTACGCGGCAACCATGTGCTCGCTCTGTCCACATCAACACAAATACGCGCTCTGGCCCTTGTATATATAAAAAAGAAACCTCAACTGTGAGATCGAGGGTGCCTTCGAAAGTCATGTTTATAAGCTGCGCGAAATAGCTCGATCTAACTTCATATTGTAGATTGTAGATAAACTCACAAGCCCCCGTTCGCTCGGATAAGGTATTCCACATCTTGTTTGGTCAGCAAGGCGTCCTCGTCTCCTCCTGTGGCCGCTCTCTTCGGTGCCGTGCATCCCCACCAGGTATCACTATCGATTTCGTTATCAGCCGCAATCGGCGCCTGAAAATACGAAGGCGTAGGGAAGGGGGCTGGCGTAAGGCACCACAAGGGATACAGCTATACAGTATCCGCCCATAACGTGCCTAGTAGAAACTATAAGGCGTAACGACACGCCACCTGTGTGCAAGCATCGAGAAAACAGCAACGCCGTACTTTATTCTTCGGTATCGACAGTCCATAAAACATTTCACTAGCGGAAGTAGGGTATGAAGTATACATGTAGGGCGATTACGCGAACTCTACGTATGGCTCCTCTGTGGATGATGAAGATGCAGACGCACGCCACATGTAATAAGGTACGACTACTGCCGCGCCAAACCACCCCGTCCAATCACCACGCCACCCCACCCAGTACGCCTTTTCGGGACATCGAAACATAAAATCCAAGGTAAATTCAAGCTCAAACCGAACACCTGCAGCCATGCCAGCAAGCAGAAAGCCTCACGAAGTACTTACAAACCGCTCCCCTGCACAGCATCCCCAGTCCTCACCTTCGAAAACCCGGTCCCGATCACGCACATCTCCAACGTCGCATTTTGCGTCACGAACACGCTCTGCTCGACCGACACAGCGTCTCCCCTGTCCGTCGCAAAAAGCTCCGACACTTGCCGCCCCCCCCCTGGCCCCGACCCCCTGCTCCTACCGGCGACCTTGCGCCGCTTACCCGGCCCCCCTGCCCCTCCTCCTCCGCTGCTGCCACCATGACTGCTGGCACGCTTGCCCCCGCTGAGTAGAGAGGTGGAAGGTCGGGGACTTGCTTGTAACGCCACCAAGTCCGTGGTGTCATTGCAGGCGTCCGGGCCTTTATCAAACCGAATGTGTGCTACACGGGGAAACCTGGGATTTCGTTTCGTTGGGGGGTTGCTTTTTTGTCAGGTGTATGTTTCGAGTCTTAAGGTGCGTTTTGGGTCCACGTCCAGTAGTACATCGACTATTAAAGGACAAGAAAGGCAGTATGGTGAACCATCTACAATAAAATAGTGTGTCAACCCGCCGGAATGAGTCAGAACGAGTGCCACCATGCTGCTGCGCGCGCGTCGTACAATCCCTTGCATTCCAGCTCAGGCAATAAAACATACCATCCACCCCCAGCTACGGCGTGCGGCCGATGCTAAATTCGTCAATATTTCGTACGAGATACGGAGTCATTCTCGCTTTTTCCCTCTCAAATCCCAAAAGTGTTTTTTTTAAAAGACCTTTGGTGCACACAACGCACCCTACAGGTGCGGAAAACAGCGACTGAGGAGAGTGGCCATCCCCAGGCTTTGACTTGCACTGCCGGCCGCGTACACTGCACGTGTACTCGTACCGCAATTGGGTTAATCTTTCCGACCGAAGAACAAGATTGGGCAGAAGCACGGAGCGTAGTCAGTACCAGCGGGCCGGCGCAATGCTTTCACCTGGGCACCCGCGGGTTCCGGCACTGTCCCCGTTTTCCGACAGGGGGGAGGGAAGAACTCAAAAAAGAAGGGAAAAAAAAGAGGAACACAAGAAATAAAAACTTGCCTCATCGTGCAGAAGATACCCGGCCAATCACTCGCTTTGACGATCTCCATGCACTTAACCTGTAAGCACACCGAATCCTCGGGGGCAATCCATTTGGTCATTTTGTCTTGGCCAGTGTTCTTGAAGACGAAGTGAGGTGGATCGCTGTGGCACCGTTTGTAGTATATTCGTAGGGCCATTTAAATGTTGGTACAAATCGTTTACGTGTTGTTATTTTTTTGTTTTTGTTGTATAAATTGAGCAACAGAAGAGGTTTCGCCGGGAGGGGGGGGGGGGGTTCCACCGCCACGTGTAATGATTTGCCACGGCGTCACAGACATAAAATGCAGAACGGACAAAACAGACAGAACAGACAGAACAGGCACCGCAAACAGATCAGACAGAGCAAACAGGACAGACAGAGCAGACAGAGCAGATACAATTGATAGAGCAGACAGCATTGGCAGAACAGACACCGGGTACAGACAAAGACACAACACACAGCACAGACAGCACAGCCAAAACAGGCAGAACAAGCCGAACAGACGAAACCGAAGGAGCAGACAGAAGAGGCAGAACACAAGCAAAGGCGGCAAGGAAGATAACACAGCTGAGCCTGGTGGGTGCCATGGAATACAACTTAGCACCAGCAATCGGTCTGGGAAGGGTACCCAAAACACGGCGCACTGGCGCGGCGCACTGGGTCGCAAAACAACAGGCACGACGAGCCGCTGCGATAAAGCTACCGCCACAAGATCCCGTTGGGCCTCTACGCATATATTGACGCGACACAACCTCTCATCCAAATAAACTAGCAGAAAAACAACGCTGCGACGGTGCGGTGTCAGACGAACAAACTGCCACTACGTACGTAAAAGTAGAACTATAGTATTTTCTGTCTCTTTTGCGGATCACTTAATGTAAGTATTTCATTGGATGAGGCGCCCTGCTCCGGCAGAGGCCCCTCGCCCGTGGAAATATCACCCGCGCTGAGGGTGCCCTCGACCGAGGTGCCCTTAGCGAGGCAGTATTTCCTGGAAATGACCACAACTACTAGAAGAATACCTAACGTAGGGTGGGTGGGATGGTCTCAAGGTTTTACCTTCTTCCTCGTGTTTTGTCGTGTTTTTTTGGGATCAAAGCACGAGTGACCGCGTTCAGTACATTTTTCCAGTAAATTTTATCAAAGTTGAAAGTTGTGGCTCCAACCTTTGTTCCAAAATTTGGATCCATCTGATTGAATGCCGACATTACTATAGTATTATCTGTCTCTTTTGCGGATCACTTAATGTAAGTATTGGATTGGATGAGGCCTCCTGCTCCGGCCGGTGGTCCCAACCAAACTTCTTGCTCCCGTACTGACCACTGGCCTGTACCTATATTACATCACCTCACCTAAAATTACGTTACTTGTAGTAATACTTCCGCGAACATGCAGCAAAACCCTACAACTTCCTTCCCCGAAGGTGGCGCATGACCGTTTTCAACGAGCGAAACAAAGACACTCGTGGCATCGTGAAATGTACGCCAGAAAACCGTGCAGCGAGAGAGAGTGGTTGCAATTTCTCTACTATTAGCGGCTTGGAGCATCGTCGTCTTCTCGCCCCGCGTTCGCTTCCCTACACGCACCAAAAGGAACTTCGTGCCGAATGCACTCCTATCGTCCAAACGCAACGAGCGGCCTACAACCCTCACCTGTCATAGGTCTTCCAAGATTCCCCGAGGCGTCCATTGAGTTCTTCGAGTTCTTCCTGGGA
The DNA here is from genome assembly GCA_036873775.1 of Costaria costata. NCBI lineage: Eukaryota > Phaeophyceae > Laminariales > Agaraceae > Costaria > Costaria costata. Next base: position 9,232 of record JAYJME010004858.1, read on the forward strand.
GTATCCGTTACCAACCTGCCCACAGCGTGGAACGCGGCAGTAACGTTGGGGAAACGGCGCATCGGGCCGGATTCCTTTTTCGCGCATACAAGCAAAGCTTGCCGTAATAATGCCAGTAAACGCCCCGCCCCCCCCCGCCCCCCCGACGTGCTCCGTCCCGGCATAGTAGGGATGCGAGGGTCTATGGCCATACGACTACGGCCGTGCATGGTATGAGTACACCCTCCCCCGCCTCCTGCCCCTCCTGCTCCGTCTCGAAAGGGATGCTTGGTCAATGGTCAAATGACTAAGGCAAGCAACACATGAGCACCCCCCCGCGCCCCCCCCTCCCCCTGTCTCTCCCAACATTAGAACGGTAATCCCGGCTTCCTCCGCCCGGCTGCCAGCACTGTCATCGCGCTTCTGATTCCGCTTTCTTTTTCGGTTTCGCTTGCGCTTCCGCTTCCACTCTTTACAACTCCACGCCGTTTCGGGGAAGAAAACACTTGAAATAATTAGAGGTAGAGTGAGAAAAAAACACAGTACATGTACATATCATATGGATGTACAGTGGAATGACTATTAATATATAGTAATATATAATAGCACTCAACCCTTAACCGTGGACCAGTTACCATTGGCCGTCCACAGTAGTTCACCGGTGACCCTATTCCGCCCACCCTTTACCGTTGACAGTTGACCGTTGACCCTCACCTCGGCCACGACTGCCCCGGGAACCTGGCCGGACACTCGGCGTACCCCACCTCCCGGTCGAGCTGTCTGTCGAACGCGAGGGCTTCTTCGACGGTGTGGGACAGGAGGGCGCCGTCCGCGGCCGCCGCGCCGAGCTGGGCGCGCAAACGCCTCCTGGGGAAAGGAAAGAGAGACAAAAAAAAACGGAACAACCACGTACGATGATGAGGGAAACAAAAAAAAAAATAGCATCACAATTAACGACAAACAACGGCAACCATCTGGGATTATATTATATGGGACGATGAGAAAGGACTATATGGGACGATAAGAAAGGAGTATATGGAATAAACAGAAAATACAATACAAAGTGAAACAGCAATAGTGGTAAAATAACCAGCAGTAATTAATGTACTAGAAAATATTAAAAGGAAGACAACAATCAAGACGCGGGACGCTGGGCGCGGAGTAGCCGCCTCCCTCACATCGAAACATGAAACAGATATCACCGCATGGCATAACACCGCATCGCCCGCACCGCACCGCACCACGCAGCACCGCACCACACAGCACCGCACCGCACCGCAACGCAGGTGCCATCTATCGTCGATCAAACACCATTACAAACACACACACGACGTCACGAGCTCGGCTAACGGACATAAACAC
>JAYJME010004859.1:0-10572 GCA_036873775.1 Costaria costata
AGCAACAAATGAGTACGCCCCCCCCCCCTCCCTGTTTTGGAGAAAATCGGCTTCGAAGTTTATCCAATGGGGTGTGTTATCTTGCGGGATACCGATACATGGTAGGTGAGTGTTTCCTGCCAACGCGTCTCGATACAGGGTGTTTGGTCGGGTTCCATGTGTGACCTCGACAGAAAACCCCCAAGACAAATCAGTTGGGCCAACTCAGGTATCGTAAACATTAAAAAGGCCTTCCTTTGGCCAACACACAAGAGTCGCGAACTTAATTCAACTCACGTGGCGTAGACGGTGTCCCTGCGCCGCCGCTCCCCCCGTCGCCACCACCACCACCACTACCACCCCGTCCGGATGCACCCCGTTCTTCGGCAGGGTTGGTCGGCCCATGACCACTCGAACAAGTATCGACACGGTCGGAACCACCCGCCCCAACGACACCCGCTGCGCGCGGAACGCTCGAACAACTTCGGACAATTTCCGCCGCGGCTGCGTCGTGCATCTCTCGACTGAGGGCTTCAAAATCGAGCAGAAATTTTTCCAAGCTGGGCTTTTCCACGGACCCCGCGCGCGTAGCCGCCTTCACCGCGTCCGCAAGACCAATGAAAATCGGTCCCAGTGCTCCCAAAGAGTTGTCGACTACGGTACTAACTTTCACCGCCGTGGAAAGAAGATTCAGCGCGCCCCGCAAATCCTTTAAGCTCGGCCCCTTTTTCTCTCCAACCGTTTTCTTGCAGGCCTGTGGAAGTGGAATGCCGCTTGCCTCCCCTCCGCCGTCCGCGGATATAACCACCGGAGCTTCCTCTTCCGTCGCCCCGTCCACCTCGCAGTCGACGCTCCTACCGCTTTGTCCCCTCTTCGGAGCGTGCTCGGAAGCGTTCTCCGGTGCGTTCCACGTTGTTCCCCAACCCGCCGCTGCCATATGTGCCAGCCTCGACAGAGCTGATGTCGGATTGGTGGCCGTGTTTTTGGCCGGAACACAAGTGGCGGTCGGGTCGCGACCAAGCGCGAGCGACGCTTCCCGCTCCACCGCCAGGACCGGGGGGGCTACCATGGCTATTGGCTGTGCCCCCGCGGTGCCTGCCGCTGCTGGCGGGGGTACCCCGCGCGTTGGCAACAACGCTCCGCCCCCTACGGGTTGCTTATCCCCTCTTGGCGGCAAACCAACATCTCTCGCAGTCCCCAACAGCTTCGCGGCAGCACCGGCTGAGGAACTGTTCGCGCCGACAGATGGCGCCGAGGACGTCGTCGTTGTCGTCGTTGTCGTCGTCATCGTCGTCGATATCAGCGATGGCGCTGCTGCCCCCTCGGCTGTCGTAGCTTTTCTATCGGAGGCCGTCGCGGAAAAGGCCGATTTGTCTGCCTCGCGGACTGCTGCTGTGGTAGTTGAGTCGGTACCCCCTCGTGGGACCACGGCCGCCTGAACCGGAGAAGATTTTCCTGGCGCGCAAGAAGAAGTACGTGTTACCACCGAACCAGACGATACTGGCGATGATGCGACTGCGGGTCCTTGCGGGTCAGCCAAAGGCGAATCAAGCCGCCTTGTCGGCAAGGCGGCCGCAGCGGGTAGTAACGACTCTCTTGAGTCCACTCCGACAGACGCACACGGGGTGCCGGCGATTAGACAAGGCCTGTCAGCGACTCCGAGGGGCGCAGGGGTCGAGGAAGCCAAGCAAGTCGAGGCTTCAGTCTCCAGATTCCTTTCAGGGCTTGCAAGAGCTGCTTCGGCCATCGTCGAAGTAGTCTGCTTCGCCACGTTGTTGGCAGTGCCGGCTGTTTTTGGTGCGGCTACCATCGACGTAACCGGCGCCCTCCGCGCCATCGCTAGCGGCGGCCGCGTGGCGACACAATCGCGATCGACCTCGGGTTGCGAATCTCCCGTCGAGGGAGTTTGGGCCGCTGGTGGGGTGCCTAGCGTTTCGCTTCGTGAGACAGCCGGCTTGGTGATATTTACGTCTTCACTTTTTGAAAGCAGTTGGAGGCTTGATAACTCCCGTTCGATGGGTTTCGGAGACGAATCAAACGCCGCTTTCGCCGTGGTAGGTTTACTTTCAGTCGCCACTGCTGTCACTTCCGCCGATCGCGATGCCCCAGATCCCTCGGCGAGCGCCAACATCGAGGTGGTCATTTTTTCTGTGGTGTTCACTGCTAACAAAGTTCGCTCTTCCACCGCGACACACGGCTGTAGGTGCGCGAGGAGCCCGTTGCAAACGCTAGTCCCCAAACTCGTGGTCGTGCAAAAGCGGCACGTCATAACACTGTCGGCGGTAGGTACCGACGCTTGCACGGTCAGGTTCGCGAGGAAGCATAGGCTATCTGCCCCCGCCTGAGGCAGCAGCCGCACCGCGACGCTGCTTAAGCCTGCCGTCAAGGGGCGCTTTTCGATGCGCCTCCGGACGGGAAAACTCCCGCCGCACTGAATGAAGCACCAAAACAAGAGATAGAAAAACGTCGCACAATCAAGAAAAGGTAGACGAAAAACTGAGGTCAATCTCCAGCGAAGATTGGTACCCGTACAGATATGATAGCTACTGATACGTTACACGAATAATTGCGGTGAAACTTGAGCCAATGAAATTTGGTGAAGGGTAATATACGACACATGCGCCGCCGCCGATATACATCCACATGAAACAGGATCGACATCTACAGTCGCATCGGGGCCGAAATCCGCCAGGGCAACCCGACAGAAATGCTGACAAACGATTGCAAGAGACGGGAATAGGCTTCACATTTGACATCAGCACAGATCACCAACGTGGCACGCCGATGTGCTTGCCATAGCGCATGGCACGCCCGGTAGAGAATCAACACTGGGTAGAGCAGACGACGAGCACATCGAGACACGCGACGGCGAAAACAAACCAGTTTTAGACATACAAACCTTGCACGAGAATACGGTACGAGAAGCACTGTCAAGCCAAGTCTCGACGTAAAGACCAAAGTACGAGAAACCAGGACCAAAAAACGCCCACACCCTATTGGTTGTGATGGGGAGATCGATGTATATAGGCAGGCGGAGATTGAGGAGTTATACGATGAATGGATTTCTGACAGCTGGGGGCTGTGGCGAACGATCCCCGGAGCGGGATATCTGGAGATGTTATTCGACCGCCGGGAATTTGTATAAAAAGTCACTCTACGATCGGGTCGCGTTTCTCTACACTGAGGTTATTCCAGCGGGTTTCTTGGCGTATGGAGCAACGACTACAATATGATACATTCGTGTGCTGTGTGAAGAAGTCCTTGCCTCTTTCTGTGGTCATCTCCGACCCATCACGGCACGCCGTCTAGGGACTATCCAACACACACAGACACACAGACACACACGCACACACACGAAACGCAGTCCGCGAACAGCCAACGAAACGCCCCAGCAAAAAACCTCGCCCTTCAAACCAGCCGTACCTCTTCGCACTCGATGTCATCGAGAAGCTGCTCGCCGTCCTCCGTCATGTACAGCTCGTCCGGAATGCAGAAGCGTTCGGCGGCGATCGGCTGCTGAGACGGGCCCACTTGTGCCACTTTTCCCGTCCAACGGGGCGAAGAAGTCACGTACAGCGTGTAGACCCCGGGTTTTCTCACGGTCGTCGACAGGGGTGCCGGCCTCGCATTTCGCGTCACGAGCCGCACTCTTTTCGCCGGCGGCACCTGCCGCACCGATTGTTCCAGGGTTATAATTATAAAGTTGATAGAAATTCGTCAGCTGTGACTTCGACCGATGGAGTGGTTGATACCCATCTGCGCAAACTATGCAAAACATCGAGCGCACCTGCCGCACCGATTTTTCCAGAGATCTAAAAAAAAATGTTAGAACTGCTTCAGCTGTGACTTCAACCGATTGAGTCGTTAATACTCATGTTTGCAAGCTGCGTGATACCTCGAGCGCGCGTGTTCACCGATCCCTGGGTTTTGCTGCATAAAATAGTTAAGAAACGCATCAGCTGTGAGTTCGACCGATTGAGTGGTTAATACCCATCTCTGCAAGCTGCGTGATACATCGATCGCACGTGTTCACCGACCCCAGGGTTTCACAAAACTGTTACATACGTCAGCTGTGAGTTCGACCGATTGAGTGGTTGATAGTTATCTGTGGAAGCTGTGTGATACGTCGAGCGCACGTATTCAATATTCCATTTGATGAAATTGTTAGAAAAACGTCAGCTGTGAGTTCGGCCGATTGAGTGGTTGATAATTGATAAGCTCATTCTTGCAAGCTGCGTGATACGTCGACCGCACGAGTTTTACATCTCATTAACAGATAAAACGGTATTTATGAATTAGACCTATGTAACGGTTGATACTCAGTTTGTGAATCGAACATGGGAAGCACGGAGTCGAGTCTCAAGAACGGCTTCTCCAATGGGAGTTACTTGAAAAACGCAAGGGACTTATCAGGGGAGCCGAAGAAAAGACAAAAGGAAGCCACATCCCTAAAAAGGTCATACTGAAAACAAACCAGCGGGGTGGGATTTCTGGACGAATTTACGCAACAGCGTTTCATTATTTATTATTGTACTAGGTTTTAGTATGTACCCCCTGTCTGGGATTCGAAAATGGGCAGTGTATAATTTGTTTTTACGCGCTCCCCTGGTTATCAAGTATAAAGGGGTGAAAAGATTGTACAGCTGTTGCTAGGAAATCGCGCATCAGGATACATGAAACTGTCGTCAACTTGTGTGCGTTGCTGGACGGCGGCCCTCGTTTCTTTCATTTGGGAGCGTTACAGCGGACACTTCAAGCAACTCGAAAGGACTTCCTATTTTAATGAGGCCGTTTTTAGCCATATGGCAAGAAAGCCTCTTCATTGCGGGGGGCGTACAGGCTTCCATTATTTACTTAGTCTGTCTGCTGTCTGCGTTTAGTTTTATATATTGGATTGCGAGAGCTGTACGTGGCCGATTTCCACAATCCCGGTGTCTGCAGAAGCGGGCGAGCCCGGGCTAACACGTGAGACTTGTTTCATTGCAAGCCATTTCGAGTTGCCTGCGGTCGCCGTGTTTTTGTTTTAACGCGGCGCGATTTTTTGTGCCGCGGGCTTTCGTTTATGTTACGAGTACGAGGCAGCCTTGCCTCATTACGACTCTTACTATTAATAGTATCGATGCTGTCATAGCTGGCGTCGTCAAAGCTAGAAACGCTGTCGCTCTTAATAATGAATCAGGATTTCCATTTCGAGGGAGGCGGTACGGGAAAAACACGGTATGAAGTCTCAAGGACGATAAGGAAGCAATATAACCAGGTATACGTCATCGCCCCTGCAGTATTTCCGCAAACTGGGCGGAGCTGCGGTAAAGGTTGCAAATTTCAGCCATACTGTTTTCCACTAACGGGGGGAGGGGGCGCCTTAACCGAGTCTACGTACCCAATATCTCCGGATCCGATGTGTATTCTACCATACCATGATAGTATCGGAAAAAAACACGAACGGTATTCGAAGGATACTAGTCTAGGAGTCCCGTTCATGATTAACGGTTTCGCCAAAAAGTGTTACAATATACCCCTTATCGCAGCAGGCGTCGCACTCGACAGCTCATTACCATGGTGATAAAAAAAACGACAGGCAAAACCCATACCGTGCTATACAGGAAAAGGCAACGAAATGGGCGGAACGTACACGCGTTCACCTTTTCTTGTGACGGGGCAGGCCCAATAACTTGCAAGTACAGATGACCCTGCTTTGGTAGACGGCCACCATGGCGACTCGGCTCGCACGATGTTTCCCTCTCCGCAGGCGAAGCCGGTGCCATTGCATCTGCTTTGGTGCCTGCTGTTGCTCCCGCCGCGATCCGAAGTGTGGTTTCCGCCTTCCCGCGTGCGCTATTGTGCCCCGAAATGCCGCCATTCGGTGGTTTCGTCGTGACCACACCGGTACGAGGCGCAATCACAGCGGCTACAGTTAGCGCTTCCGCTCCTCCGTCCACCGCTCGCGCTGGAACCCCAATCGCACCGATTTCACGCCGCGCAGCGGAGGTAAAACTCCCGCCAGAGCAAGGCAAAGCTTTTGGCGGGGCCCAGGCTACTGCCGCAGTTGTCTCCGTGTTGGTGTCCTCTCGGGGAGGAGTGCGGCCCTCTCTCGCCACGGCACACAGCTGGCCTCCATTTTTCGAGGAGCTGCGAGCAGCACCGCTGCCTGCTACGGCGGCTGGGCCTTCACCGGCACGAACCATAGCCACAGCCCGCTGTAATCCCGCCACGAAGGACCTCTCTAGCTTGACTTCGGGCACCACTTCTCCAGACCCACGCCTAGCGCCAGAAGCGCTCTTCTCTCCGGCACGAGACAACTCTGCGCATGAACCGGGGGAAGCCGCCGCCTTCGCGGCCACTGCCGCGACCGCTGCTTTGCCCCCCGCAGGAGCACTGCATTTTGCGTCATCGGCTTTACTCCCGTTAACCACCGGCTGGTCTGCCATATGTTCCATTTCCACCCTTCCCCCTGAGCCCCCCCCGGTCAGATGCTTGCCCGCACCGGCGAGCGATAGACCCCGGGCCTCTCCCCCGTCACCGGCGTGAGAATGGACGTTTCCACCTCCGCCGCCACCATTCGCCGCGACCTGTATATCTTCCGCGCCGTCAGGGGCCCTCCAGGCACCCGCCCCGACCGCCACCGCCGATTGAACTGGGAGCGATCCATTGCGGGTAGTACCTGGAACCACGCCGACATTTGGGGTAGTACCTGGAACCACGCCGACATTTGGCACCCAAGTAGTCCCCAAAGAATTGCTACCACTACGTCGTTGAGACGCCGTTCGGAATTCTTCCTCCAGGGGGGTTGTCTCAGGCACGGCACCCGCAGCTACCGTCACATCTTTTCCATCTCGCCCATCACCCCCGGTGGTCGCCAAATTGGATTCCGCAACAGGGTGGCCGCCTCTCCCCCCACCATCTCTGCACGAAGCCGGACCCACACCATCTGCGGATTGCACCGCACCAGAAGGAGTAGGAGTACCTTGCGCCGCCACTGCCTTGTTCAAGGCCTTGTTCGGCTCTTTCTCCCCACCCACGGCCACCTTTGGTGAACAATTGCTTGCGCCAGTTGAACGGACAACCTGCCTGTCAGAACTAGGCACGGCGGGTGTCGACTCCAAGTGAACGGGAAGACCCGCGCCCGCGTTGGGCACCGCCCTACAAACGCTCGATGACCTCGTAACATTGCCAGGATGTAATCCCGTCGCCTTGGATAGCCCATCCAAACCCGCACACCGACCGTCCCCACCGCCAGGAGCATGCGATGATCTGTCCTGTACAGAAATAGAGGCAGGCCCTGGCGGGTGGAGACCGTTCTCAGCGCGGTAACGTCTCTGTCTATCGTCCCCGACTCCGGCCGAGTCTTCGCGAACGGTGTCAACTGCCGCAGTCGCATCGCCAACACTCCGCCCGTTATGCAGGGCCGCATCGCCAGCACTCCGCCTGTGATGCAGGGGGGCTTGCCCCGTAGAGGCATTCGCGACTGTGGCTTGTTCCGCACCACTCTCTGGATCCGATAGCATCTCCCTTAGCGACCGAGCAGCAGCTCCGCCCTCGTCGGTCCCGACAACAACCACCTTCTAAGCATCGACGACAGACATCCAAGGCGAGGACAGGGCAGGGTTAGAGAGACTTACGCAGTGAACTCGCCATCGCACCCCACCAATAACAACGATCAAACCTTCAACTGGGGAAAGGCGGAATCAACAGCAGAGGTTTCATCTTGGCGATTTGTCGACGGCAGTAGCGGCGACTGCTTCTGGCTGTCAGCGGTGGTTAGTTGTACCCGCGCTGGCGGTCGCTGCTCGAGTAGACTCCCCTCCGCTCTGAGGTGCGCGTTCCCGCCGAGTTCGCCGCGAGCTACCGCGACACGGCTGGTTGTCCGCTCTACCGCAGCGACTTGCGAACACACAAGCGGTTATCTTCCCTACCGCAATGCCTCGGAAGACACGACCGATTCTCAGATCTACGGCAGCAACTCCTCGCCGCCTGTCGCTCCATCTACTTTCCCGCTCGGAGCAGAGCCGTGCTGCTGCGGTAGGGGTTGCACTTTTGACCCCAACCATTGTTTTGTCACTGAGGGAGCTTCTCAACCATCGCCAAGCTACCCAAACATCTTGGGATCGGATGTACACTTCGCTCTATTATTCCGGGGGTACCTGCGTTGCCCATGGGACTGACTTTCGTGTCGGGGGCTTTGCTTTCAATTTTTACACTCAAAAATCGGTTGCTGGGTGAAATTATAGAGCTCCTCAAGTTTAGTAGCCTTTTGAAGAAATAGGTGGTGCCCCTCCTACCTGTTCCTCCTCTTCCCCAGCCGTGTCGGCATCGGCACCCGCGTTGCCAAGCAAGTCAACAAGGGGCATCCCGTCGTGCGAACTCACATCGTGCACCAAAGTCCGTGATGAAAGCTCTACAGGAGCTTTGCACGTGACCGGGGCAGCAGCAGCGGCTCCATCACAGGTTGGCTTTACAGTTGGCGCAGACGTCAGCCGTGTCGCGGCAACGACCCCCTTGGCTCGAGAAAGGGTTACTGACGAGGGTAGGGGGGCAGGTCCCTGTGTCGTCATATGCACAACATCACCAACCACTGGTGGCCTGTAGGGCCTAGATGATGCCCCCCCCTCATCCATGAACTGGTTATCGTTTCTCCTCGTGTCGGCCGTTTCTTCCCTGAGCAAAAAACTTTTACTGTAGATATTTGAGGCAGTCGCGAGCCTCTCTTCTGAGAGCAGTGTCAAAACACAAAAATAACGAGGAGGGGGGGGAAGTGGAGGGGGGCGACGTCAGTCGTTCGGCGTACTGCTGCACAAGCGACCGCAGAGCTGTGCATACATCTCCAACGCGACGCGGTACGACCCGCCGCCTGCAAAACTACGGAGAAGTCACAGCAAGCAGGTGCGGCCAAATCGTTTTTTTTTTTTTTGCGAACCGATACCTTCCTCGATCAACTCGGCAAGATACACGACCTGTGGCTAGGTGTACCGCACGGGGTATTGTATTGACCGACCTTTAGCACAGCTCCTTCACACTAGCTAGCGATTTTAGCTCATAACAGTGGATAACTTGGCTAGTTGGCTACTCTGTGCCATTGTTAATGCCCAGACGAAGGCTCGGGTGATGGGTTTCTGCTTCTGCATGCTACTTACCAAAAACCGAACAGGAACTACTGCACAACTAGTCGTGCCGCGTATGGACTAGCAGCTTGCCAGATGTCAAGTAGTACTCGTGCATAGATAGACCGCGCACTGCTGTCTGTTGGGCGCACCAGGTATGCGTACACGCTGGCGTGCTTCACTATTACGGGGGAGCAATTTTACACACCTTATGTGTATTAGGTTCGGATTAGTACGTTCCTCCGTGATTTTACGCCATGCTACTGATCATTTGATTACGATAGGCAATCCGCAGAGTGCGCCTACCTGCTGTTAACCCCTCTAGGACTGCACCTCCCGTTGGGGGGAAAATTACTTGGAATTAGACTTATCTACAGCAGTGGTCCCTCTATAGTGCCGGTTGAGCAGTGCCGGTTGCCGGCTATAATGCCGGTGAAATCACCTGGCACAGATGCGAGCAACCAGTAGTGGCCCTATGCGGAGTAGTGCCGGTTGCCGCTATAGCACACCGGTATTATTGCCGCCTGGCACATACAGGCAATATACAGGCACCATTCACTACTGTATAGGTTTACGCGCAGTGCAGCAGTAAAAGGTTTAAAGGCGATTTCGTTGCCGATCAGCGACTCGGTAGGCTACTGGCTACTGCGGTAGCAAAACACAAAATATCAACCCACAAGGCCAAGGGTCGGAGAGTATTTTCCCTATCCATCCCCTATCCCCGTTTTTTCGCAAACATACCACTCTGGACGGAAATGTAAGGGCTGTTGGGGTAGACTACAGTATATATAAGGACCAAACGGTCCTTAAATTTCCGTCCAGGGTGGTAGGTTTTAGAGGGGGTCAATGTTACCCCGATCCCCAGTGTTTTTTTTGTAGGTTTTTGCCGGGGCAATTCTGCGTTTGGCAAGCGGAGAGTTTTTCTCCAAATTCTACTATCCGCATATATACAAGGTTCGGCGGCTGACGCCACCCGCTCAATGAAGCGAGTCCGAGACCTTGACAGCGATGATAGTGGCTGATTGCTGATACGTAGCGCCTACGGGAAGAATGATATTTGTTGTAAGACAGTAATTGGGAAAATATCGAACCATCACGTAACACCGACATATGCCCCACGAAGTTACCGCACGATAAGCACTCTGGTCGTATACCATTTGCAGGGTATCTCCGGCGCGGCCAGATATCGTCAACCCACACAGTTCAGTACTTTCTAGTTTGAAGAGCGTTTCGTATTAAAGCGATGACCGGCACCGCGTAACACACTAATAATCCACACAGGAAGAATTCAAGATTGTTTCGTATTGAGACGATAGTTGACGTCACGCGGTTGGAGATCACGGTCGAACCACAAAACATACCTCAATTATATTGCTGCAGACGGCCACAATCATCATCATTCCGCCCACTGTAATGATACTACTCCTAGGGATCGACGCCCAAACCGGTGCAGTGGACAATACTGCTGTACGCAATAGAAATGCTCGCATTAAAA
>JAYJME010004860.1:0-10572 GCA_036873775.1 Costaria costata
TCACTGGAGATGTTCGGGTCAAACCTCGGAGCATGTTGAGCAATGGGATTGACTCTGTAGTTCGAAAGAACTTTTAGTGATTTTTTTGCCGAAATTGTTCACTTATTTTCAAAATACCTGGGCCTGGGCAATGTTTTTGCAAAAACACCTTTTTTGTTATTCCGGGTGCATTTTTTGCGTGGGTTACTGGCCGTTGTGTTCGCAAACACTCTAATATTTCACGTTTTTCGCATCCTGGAAAAAGACACACAATTAGATATGGACTAGTTAAAGCGTTTGCCGCATAATTTATCACGTTAAATCTGAAGCCTAACTACCTTCAACGCCGCCGTTATTTACCAACAAAATATAAATTACGAAACAAGCACAACAGCCAATTACCAACAACTGTCCAAAGTTGCAGTCAGAATAGTTGGGTGGGAACAAAAGCACCAAGCAAAACTAAGGAGGGCATTTCTGGTTTGTGACAGACAAGAGAGAGAATAAACAACTAATATCGTACCTGGCTGAGGTCGGAGATCCTTATTTTAACGATGTAAACGTGTTTTTTAACAGACAACTCCCCATGAGTTTTTGCGTTTGTGCTGGGGAGATACGGCAAATTTCAAGGGCATCTGTACTCGTTTAGTATACAGCAGCAGTAGTTCTCGGTATGATAATACGTACGACTACTTTCTTTGTGGCAAGCTCCATTTCCAGTATTTCCTGTTTAACTCTAAACCCTCAAAGAAGCAAATATAATTAAATGCCGAACTGCAGTGCGTCTTGCTCTGACTCGATGGGAAAGTCTGGCACAGTATATGACTTCTGCTGTTTCCCGGATAATAGACACTAAAGCGCCATTGCTCCTAACCAAGTTGCAAACATTGTGTTATGTTTACGTCATTCCTGGTATGTCCGTGCGCCAATGCCGCCGTTGCTGCTGCTGGTGCTGCTGCTGGTGCTTCTTCGGTTGATCTTAGAACCCACCCTCCAAGCACCAGTTGCCCACCGCGGCGTCTTATCCTCACACCCGAGCCTGTGGTTGTTTTCAGCCATCTAGATGATTGCCCAGTTATGGTGCAACGCAAGGACAAAAGCCAAACTGTTTTTGTCGGACTGTTTGCATTGTCGTTGGTTACTCAAGGTATGTACAACTGGATGAGGACTCCCGCGGTGGATCGTTATTGACCACCGACCCTATGGCGCGTTGTCTCATCCAAAGCTACTGTATAGTCCGGGCGTGCTTATCCTAGCGACAACAGATACAGCCGGCTAAGATCTGACTGATACGTATAGCAATTATATTACAGTTCACGGTTTCGTAGGCGCTGTCGATTTTCCTCTTCGTAGGACGACCCGTGTGCTCCTGGTCAATCCGTTGTAGAGCTTCCCTACGTTTTTATCCGCTCACACCTCACCATCATGGTTATCGTGCTAAACTCCTACATGCCAGTCATTGGCGGTCGGGTTTTGGTTTTTGCTAGGCAGTACATTGATCGCAATGATCGACCGAGCCTGCGGACGTTCGCCTATGACAGCACGGGATGCAGGAAACCCTTGCATGCGAGGACGACAGCTTCCTCGATACTATCTATGGCGAACTCCCACCAATACCTGACCAAGAAAATCTCGAATAACAGGAACTCACACTGCTGAACGTATCACATACTTCGTGCATGTCGATTACAGCAGCTGTACATCATACACCGTGGTAAAATAATAATAGCAGATATATGCCAGTCATTGTTATCTTGCTACCGTTGTCGTTGTGACGGGAGAAACCGAGGTGAACAGTGAGTTGCTTGCCTTGTGGTGACAACGAATTTCCACCTATGAGCCCACGAGGGACATGTGCATGACCGCTTAGCCTACGGTCCTTTTGAATGCCATATAATGGGAAGGCATAATCGTGGGAAACATGATGAATCGACGAAACTTTTAAAACCAAATTGGCTGCGTATGGGCAGACCATCGACGACGGCCCAACTCTATAGCTACCGTCTTCGATTATGCATGCTCTAACATGTGAGTTTATCATTTCCGGAGATGGTGCGGATGTACATTGTAGTCATTGGCGTCGTGAAAACAACCACGGCCAGCACGGAGTACCTAACAGCGCCAGCGGTCGCGGACGAGGCGGTAACGAACGAGACCGCGATATCCAGAGCGCCAACCGTCGATGTTACAGCGATGATGAGTATGCCCACATTGGTATGCGCTGTATACGTAACACGGCCGCTGTCCGCGTTCAAAGCGAACATCCCACTGGCTGGAAACAGCATGAGTGCTCAAGAAAACCATTAGACCACAGTAAAATATGAATCTCGTTTTGTTGGTAGTTATGTCGTAAACAGTATTGGCTGGGTTGCCACGACAGGGAGCCCCAGGCCGATAATTCATTTCCTGGCCAACACCAGCGACACGACTGGTAGATGACTAGGTACGTTGTTGGCGTGATCGTATCGGTAGCCGCCCTGCAAGCTGCTTCCGGCGTGGAGGCATCACGTAACGTTTCAGGTGGTATCTCTTTTGTGGTTTATTCAGTCCTCTTCTGCGCGATGTTGTCTCTGACAATTATTTTTAAAGTACCGCGCGTCCGCTTCAGCTTCAAGCTGCAAGACCAACACATGTTGTGCCCGCTCCAGGGGTCGGCACTATTACACGACACTCGAAAAATGTAAACGGATAAGTCATTCACATTGCGTAGCAAAATATTCTGTCAATTCCACAAAGCAACGGGATTACATATATCTGTTCGACAGTCGCCAACAATCATGTTTTGGGGGTGATTGATGATGTTGGTTTGGGGCGTGTCTTTTCGATATCGGGGGCAATATCAGGCTTTCTTTTTCACGAAAGTGAAGGTCGAGCGTGTATAAAAGACGCTGCACATGCACTCGACGCCTGTAATAGCGCCGCTACTACATCGTGACAATGGCTTACCCAGATGTCAGGATTTGGTCATGAAAGGAATCATATTGGCTGAACCCTTTTTTCGAGTGCATGCTGATACTTGTTACTAGCTGTCCCCATGGTATGCGGACGATAGCCACGATTCCGAGTAAGATGACCACCGAAACAGCTATGCGAACGCCGACTCAGATGATAAAAGGAAAAATTTTCGATCCGGCCAAGGCCGGGCTCAGCTCCGGGTACTTCTCTCCGTAGCTGTTAAGGACGTCAATTGCGAAAAGAAAGGGCGTGTCATGGAACGTGCGGCGGGATGTGTCCCGGATGGTGTATATAGAACGGAGTGAGGCCCTGCTCTCAACGAATCTTTAACTATAGTATTTTTTTTACCAATTTACCTTCGGCATGATTTCACAACACGACTGCCCCACATATTAGCCCAATGGTGTCCAAGGGAAAAATTGGTACGCAACTTAAAGGCGACGCCAAGGTGTTGGTTTGGCAGTAGCGCCCGGCGGTGTTTCCTAACAACTGTGAGGTGGTGGGCTCTACAGCTGCAGGATGGATATATCGGAAGAGCGAACGTGAAAATGTTTTACTCGAACAAGACAAGGTGTAATACACTCAGTTAAGCAAGACACAGATACATGTACTTCACCTGGCAATTCAGCGAGGACTTCAATGGCGGGGCGGTAACCATGAACGCGAGTTAGTATGTAGGTTCTTATAGATTCGTTAGTTTGTGAGTGTCTCACTTCCAAATCAATTTTATGTCTCGAGACATGAAGGCACGCCTGTGGGGGCGCGAAATATGAAGTCATATCATCATGTTATGTTGTATTACGGCTGTTTACAATGCGGGTGTGGAATATATGATAGGCTTTGGTACTTTACACAGTCATTGCAACTTGCGAGAGGGGTGTTGTCTACTCGAAGTACAGAGAACAATTTCAATTCTGGGAAACCGAGTGTCCAAGTTTTCGTGTAGAATGGGAAGGATTGGAAAACATGAACGTGAACACTGCCGTGTTTTCGCATTTCTCACGTGGACTGAGATTGGGTTGTGGTACAAGAACGAGTGAATCTCCTTTTCCCACCATCTTGTCAATAACACAAACCCCAAATTACCCAATTTCGTTCTGATTGGGAAAGTGTCCTGCTGGCTTGACAACCACTCAGTCCATGAGTTGCCCGGAAACCGGGTATTCCAAACTACATCTACCAACCACAGGTTTCACGGATGCACCAACCGTGACCATTGATGTCCGTTGTATCACAGCATTTTATGTCTAATGTCTCGTTTGCGTACACGAATATAGAGTGTCGACAAGTTACAGTCCAACCCAAAGAAAATATCCAGGCTGGGGGTAGACAGAGGCAACGTGGGAAACCAGCTACATGTCGTCTATCAGCTGCATGTACTACCTCCTAATCGCGAGGTCGGCAGTATTTATATTTCAACAAACATTAGGACTCGGCATTGACACAATGTGTACTGGCAGTAGTTGCCTGCTTGCAGTAGTACTGAACTTGTTTGCCCGGCCAATAATTTCGACAGGACATACGAAGTATAATTTTACGTACGTCCAAGAAACACGACAGAGACTATAGTTCAGAAACTCCCCACATCCCTGTGAAGAGAGGCGGAAGTGAGACGTGAAGATAACTAATATAAACGACCAAGAAGGTGAAATTGCAACCACGACTATGGGGACATTCTGGTGTCACACCCGGGGTTAAGGCCCTTTGGTTCGCCTGTTCCTGCCACACTCCTCCTTGCCAGCACATGAAACAACTCCCACAAATCAGCCTACAACGGCAGCTGAGTCCTATATGATGCATATTTTGCAGTGGACAAACCCTTATACCTAGGTGGATATCGCGTCAAGTCCCGTCGCTGCAACACTCACGGCCCTAACGACCGGCGTCTAACTCTGACCCTTACCCGAAACGTCATCCTATACCCTGTCAACACACCTAACCGCAAGACGAAAAGTACTTGGGTGGCTTCTACATGTCATTGTAGTCGTGATATGAAAATCGCCTTCTAAACATGTGGTGACAACGTTCATCCAGCACTGGTTGTCGATGAAGATGTGTATATTGGTTACTGTTGGCGCGCGTGCTGATATCCAGCATGTTACCTCAGCGTTTACACTACATAACCAGTACGTTCGAGGGGGGTCCTTTGAAAAACACATTTAATAGTAAATACCCATACCCATACTCATACGCAATCTACCCCAAAAACATTTGTCGGTCATTTTAGTATCGCCAGCCTGTCGGCGTAAGAAATCGCTGTCGTTACGCGTTTAAGGTGTCGTATACCCGAGTTCCATACCGGCATGCAGAGCCTTTCAAAAGCAAGTCCCCACAAAAATGTCGGACATATATGTGGGAATAACAAAAACAACGAGTGCGGTTGCATACAAGTACACAATCGCTGCAGTATAGCACTTGGGGACCAGCCTTCCATTTCCACCAATTAATGCCGCACTGCATTTTAGCTGCGTAGTTATGTGAGACACGTCCTTCCTAGCAATAGTACATGCGGCAGTGCCGAGCAATCGGTCAGTTCGGCTCCGTTTCAATTGCCACGAAGACATAGTGCATGTCGCAGCATGCCTGGGAAATGTGCGACCCGAACACTAAGTACTTGATTGTACCACTCTGTCCAAGACACGGTGTTTTCTTACGTAGAGTTGAAAAAACAAATAACGGCCGCACACGTTAAACTATATACTTTGTATAATGTATGAACGAGCTAACAGATAGCGTGAATACCCCCTCTAGGAGCACGGGATATGCAGCTCTACGTCAAACGTACGTTTTACATAGGCGCCAAAGTGTTTGTAGTTGTTCAGGCTATCGGACTGATATTCCCAAGGACGCCCACCGCGCTACCAGCACCGTATTCCAACGTTACGTTTGATCTTCATGTCGATGGTGGACCTGAACCTCATCATTATCCAGTATAACCGACGATCTTGATGTCACGCATCGCTTGCGCGATGCACTGTACAACTGGTGGCACTTTTCCCAATTTGCCAGTTATTCCCCCTTGAGCCGGCGACGGTTTCGGTAAGGGGCAATGTTTAGCTGCCCTTGTCAAAGCGTGTGTGGGAGGATATCCAACATTAACGTCGTTTCTTTTTGTTTTCGTGTTGCGTTGAGAACAGGTGTACAGAGCATGCTTTCCTTTCCAGGGTCTCGATGCATTTAGCCCATTATTAGCTCGTATGGATTATTATGTGTGAAGGGTACTGTATTTTAGGGGCTGAGGTCAAGCTCCCTCAAGCGCATTGAGCCAAGCCCATTTTTTTAAGCGTACACCGTGCACCCTCCGCCCATACTTTAGTTTCTTGTCATTTGAAATCACAACGGGCCACGGCGAAACGGCCGTTGTGCGACACGCATCAAGCGTCGTGTTGTGAGGGCCAAACAGGGACGAGTCCATCAAACGGCTAGCTATCCCACGCGGCAGTTGGATCGCAAGTAGTATCTTTTGGGGCCGTGCTGTTCTTGTCGTTTATACTTATGTGCCCTCTCCGGGGGGGTTAAAAAAAAACATGGATCCCGACAGCAGTGTGTCCCATGTACACACACCAGACGCGTCGGGGGAACAACAAATTGGACAACTTACACAGCACACAACCGTCCACCGTCACAGAGTCCCCACCGCCACCACTGCCGCACGTGGTGTTGTTTTTCTTTGCGCACACTGTGTCGCACATAACACACCAACCCATAGTTTTGGCCGGCCTAGTGTTGTTGCTGTTGTGTCTCATGTTCAGTTTTGCGGGGCGTTTTCGAGACAAGCCTCTTGGGTTGCATCGATTCCAGACTCCTGAGATAAGAGAGCTGCAACAAATAACGGGTCGTCCACTTGCACTGAGCCACCGCCGCGATCGCCGCAGATGGCGCTGCTGATATGTTACTGCTGCTGATGCTCCGGCTGCTGTGCTGTTATACTGTTATTCGCTTCAGTGTAAATGCTACACAAATTATCTCACAGGCGCAGATCGAGGTAACTGCTCCGGCTTGTACTCGCACATCCGTGACATACTATACATATCATACACCCGTACTCGTGCGATGGCCCCTGCTTTCTGTGTTTTCCACATAATCACCATATCACCAGTGCTAGTATGCACGTACGATATTCACTCGTATTCAGCGTACCAGGGAACCTTCTAGTACCTGGTACATGGTACGTTAATATACCGTACATGCGTACTAAAGCCTACTAATGGTGTGGTCATCATACTTAATTTTCCCCTATAGTTACACTTAATGCTTTTGTATTACCCTAGCAGAAATACGCAGTTACTGGATGCAGCCTGTCTTGTGATCAAAGACCATCATATTGGGATGAAAAACTACATATGATTCTACCGTTCATCTTCCAAGCAACACACACACAACTTGATGATAGTTAAAAATATCGTGCTTCCTGAATTCCTGGCGACGCCTGTGTTTTGTTTCGTACTTTAGATGTATGGGTATTATTCGTCGTTGTCTACGCTACCTGCTGTGCACGGGGCGACCAGGAGTCCGGCCGTTTGTCATGTTAACGTATACCTAGCGCTTTGCCAGTGTACTTCCTCTGTCTCTTGTAAACAGTCAGTTGAGTTTGTACATATCGTATTTACACGAAGGTTGCTTATAAAAACTCACACTTGAACATAGGGTTACAGTAACAAGACAAAAAAATATTATTCAGATTTAGGTTAACACTTACCGCAAAATTTATTTGAAAATTCCCCATTCTCGGGTATGTTTTGGGGATACCTTGGGAGTGTCTTGGAAAACATTGAGGAATTTACCCGTTTTACGCTAACCTACCTTCTACAATCATCGCCACAAAAAAATGGACACGCCCCCGACCGGCACGCTGCCGGAGGCTAGACCAGACGGTGGGCCGTCCCAAGGCGACTTTTTATATTTGTTTTGTTCTTGTTTCTTGTCGTACATCAAGGGTGACATTAGTCACAATATGGTCAACGCTTGGAAGGAGGGGGGTTGTGTAGGCTGCGCGGTTCTCACTGCCAGTTTCTGGGAAGAAGGGGTTGAACCCTAAAAGAAAAGTTGGAATATGACTAACCAAAACATTTAAACAATCAGAGACGGTGAATGTCTATTATATACTCAACTGACGTTTCTATTTGAGACAGAGGAAGTATCTCGCCATGGACATTCATTGCACCACGGCAATGCAGAATCTTGATGTCAGAGCCTTGCGTAGGTTGACATTGTTGAGTGTCTCCCCTTCACTACACGTGGTTTCCTGTTACGGAATATTGCACACGAAGAAAGCAGAAGTGTCCATCAGTCTATTACGGAGGCCCCTCATAACTGGGACCAAAACATTTTCAGACCGTTCGGTGTTCAGTGTTTGTCCGAAGATTGCTAACGATAGCCTAAACAAATCACGTGGACCATACGGTCATGTAGCACTAAACAAAAATGAAACGCGATGTATCCTTAGTCAGTTATGGTGTGATATCTCGATTGCTTACAGTTTTCCACCCCACTAAACACCGAACCCGACGGTGAAAAAGTGTAGATTTATTGTTATTGGCCCCCTAGACCGCATACGATGGCTTGTTGTGTGCGCATGCATCACGTGGTCAGTCAGAAAAAAAATAGAGTCGTTCTATGATAGCCCCACCAACGTTTCTTTAACGAAATAGCCGGTTTTGAAGCAAGCTCCCGGCCGCATCTCCTGATCTACGGTGCTTCTTGCCACCACGTGGTCATCGGTTGATAGTCCCTTGCAAACAATAACATACATGAACATATATATGTTTTAATAGCGTCCCTCTTCGTGTCGAGCAGCCACTAAAAGTCCGTTCAAGAAAGTCGCTGGTTTTTTGGGGGGTTATCGTAGAAGCAATTAACATACGAATCGGAGATATTGCCACAGCATTTGCTCACTACGATCGCCAATGACCAGCGCGACCCCCCACACCGTCGCCTTCGCCTGCCGATATAAACATGACACCCCCCATGGGGTCTGTAGAAATAGGCGGATTAAGAGACTGTGTATGGTTGTGTATGGGTTTGTGGGCGTGTTGGGGTGTGGGCGTGACGCTAGAACTCCCCGCTACGTTCGCCTAACGGTTTTGTTCGGTATGCTGTTAACGAGAAAACCAAGTATCCTTACCAGTGGGGTTTTGAGGGGAAGGATAAGCCTGACTGTATGTGGGTGCTTAGGAGGTAGAGACGCGTTTTTGAGAGGCATAAGGGAAACGAGGGGGACATATTGGGGGTATACGCCTTCCGACACTGAACAAGGGCTACTGGTCGAGGTCGTCTGTTAGGGCCGACTCGATGCTGTTGCCCTTGTGTTGGAGTTGACGTCATGTATTCCTGGTGTTTCGGACCACCTGACCGTCTCCGTTTGACGTCGTGGCAAGTCTGCAGAAGTGTTGGCATATGTTCGTGCACTTTGAGGAGCTACCCAGTTAATAGCTGAGTATGGTCGTTTTTCTCATGAATTCGACCTGCACTCGTTTCGTATCGGAAAAGAAGCGACCACGCTCGCGACCAGAAGATGTTTATCACGACGAGTGAGGCGAAGAGAAATAACGTGTAGGTCCGACGCGTACAATGATTTACGAGTTACAAAACACCTGGTCTGAGGGTTCGAGAAGGATGTCGCGTAAGTAATAAATAGATGCACAAGCCAAGGGAAGGTAAGACATCCTGGGGAAACTATACGCTGGGATAATAACTTTTAACTATTACGGGGGGCCATAGTGAATAGGGCCTACTGTAGACACAATAGGACCTACTGTAAACACCAAAACCTATCTATTTCTATATTTTTGCTAACAATATGTGGCCCATAGTTAATAGGGCCTACTGTAGACACAATAGAACCTACTGAAGACACCAAAACCAATATATTTCCCTACTTTTGCTAACAATATTTGGTCCTATTAACTATGTACCCCCGTAATAGTACCTCTAGACCTGTCTAGACAGCAGTTCTAGATTATTGTGTGTTCGTTCCTATTTCCTACATCAAGTACAGACACGCACACACAGAGGCATCGTCTGTGGCCGTCACAAAAGGATACCTGGTACAGGGCTTGATGTGGACTGCTGTCGTACCGTGGCTGCACCAAGTAGAGAGCTAGAGAGCTCGAGGGGCGGTGAGACACAGCCATCGCCATGATAAAACCAGCAGCAGATGCAAAAATGGTTAAATGTGGGGTTCCATCGTCCTGGGAGGCTCTGGGTAGGCGGAAACAGAACCCGCTAAAATAGCTATGCACCGTCCGTGGCCGTCACAAAGGAAGAGCTTGATGTGCGACTGCTGTTGTATCGTGGCTGCCACCAAGCAGAGAGCTAAGATTGAGGGACGGAGAGATACAGCCATGGCCATGATACAGACTTGCGGCGCAGCGCACACGTGGTACCCTTGCGTGCCCCCGAGCCGAGAGCGCGAGAAAAAGACCCTCGGCCGGAAGGGAAAGTTAGGCTTCGTCCATAAAAAATCCATACATACTTCGAATTAGGCATGTATTACAGTTTCACACCAGATAGCCTTTTCCTTTGCGTCGTGGCTCTTTCCCACTGGAAAAACGTGGGGGAAAACAGAAACCACGACCACTACCACCACCACCACCACCACCACCACCAGTCAGGACATCAGGGGATAAAACCAAGCAC
>JAYJME010004861.1:0-10571 GCA_036873775.1 Costaria costata
TGTGACATTCGAGTAGATATTGCGCTCGGCATTCGTGACTGACAAAATTTGGGGTTTCTTGCCTGAACCAGCCTGTAGCGTATATCTTCTGCCTTAAGTTGTAACGTTTTTTTATTTGTGTTAAGTGATTTGTGCTTGTTACCCGCGCGCTTCAACGGCAACGAGAGCGCTGCTGCGCCATTTTGAACTGGCATGCAATGATTGGCCTGTTGCCGCCTGGGCATTGCCCGACGTCCTGTGTACAGGCACAATCCCGGCGGAACTTGGCCAACTGCATGATCTCCAGCAACTCTCTGTGTGGGACAACAACCTTTCTGGTGAGGCCCGTAAAAACAATCGATGCTGAAAATCGGCCATGTTGAAGCTAGGTGCGGGGTATGCTTTGGAGCTTTGAGGTCGAGGGACTTTGTCTGCCGGGCGTAGTGGCGTACTGTTTTCCCCCTCTGCTCAGGTACCGAGCTTGAGCCGGTAGGTACGAGTACTGTTAGTGGCTTACTTCGGACGCCAACACGGCCATCGCCTTCGCGCTAGCCACTCGCGTGTCAACTATGACATCAATCGGCTTTCGGCGTTCTACCTCCATATGTGCCTCAGCTAGTACTCGGGGGCGTGCTTGATTCGGTCAAGTAGCCGGTAACCTTTGATAAATACCTGTAGCTATTCTGAAGCAGAAAATTGCGTACAGTAGATATGCCGATGCAACAACGTATGGCATGGGTGGGCGAGAGTAGACTACGGTGTCCGTTACACCTGTCGTTGTTGAACCGTTTTCAGCCACAAAAAAAAGAAAAACGAGGCAGATGTTCGCGCATTTCGGCGGAAATATTATTTAGAAGAGTACCCTGATAAAGGTCATTTTAAGCCTTGACCTAGGTACGCGCGCGTACAGTTTGACTGTCGGGTCATTGGGTTGAGTTAATTTAGAACTACAGGTTCCTTTTTCCATAACCGCGTGACCCTCCTCGCTCGTTTGCTATTTCGCTCGATTTACATCACTCGAAAAAAACGCCAACGTAAAGCCTACAAGCAAACGCTAAAAAAAACTGGCACCCCGAAGGATATGGGCACCGCCACAGTCCCCTCTTTGACGGGTGGTACAGACAAAGTGCTATTAATTGTTGACGGGTGACTTATTTTGAGTCTGTTCAATGAACGCTACGTTCGTGACTGTTGTGCTGGCCCTTTGCCTGTTTGTGCCTTTGCACATCGCATTTCTCATAAAATGGACCGCCTCTTGGCACAGTTGTTGAGGTTTTTATGAAATTGTTACAAATACTTCAGCTGTGAGTACGACCGATTGAGTTGTTGAAACGTAACGTTGCGAGCGGCGTGATACGTCAGACGCGCTCATTGGGCGCGCTTGTTCTATAGTTCATTTGTAATACGTATGGTGTTTGTTTTTCCGGACACCTGCACATATCTACCTCCGTATTGTATAAGCAGACATTATAAACAGACAGTAGTTTTTCGATTTATTTTGCCCATCGACGTGTTTCGTTAATTCACGCTACTGTTTGTTGGCTAGGTCCAAGCATTGACCAACTTGAGGCGCATTGCTGTCGCTTTCAAGCGTGTGCTGGGAATGTCGTGTATTGGTGGTAGCAGCATCTTCCAAGGCGCATCGCATAGTACCAGTAACGTTTGATTCTTGCTTTGTGTTTTTGTGGAATCCGCATCAAGTAGTTGCTTTATGTGCCCGATTGTATGGCTGTCTAGTCTGGGTGCAAGTAGGTCGATACAATTTATGATTGTTTTCCAACGCTAACGCAGTGTACCTCCGAAAACGTGCTCTACTAAATTGAAAAGCTGAACTTCCGTACAGATGAAAGTGTTAACATGGAAATAAAACACATGCCCGCTCTAAAGCGGACGGCGCAACAGCACAAGGGAACGATGCGTGCCGTGCCACCAGCTTGTCACGTAGCGTAGGGTGTGCTAAACCCGCGCAACCTCCCCCGGAACTCTACCGCCACTATCCCGCCTGTACAGTCCTGGCGCGTGTTGGCTTGATGTTTGACATTTTTTATTGGTTTCCGCTTTTGGTGGGGTCGGGTCTTTCGGTGCTTGGGTTTGATGGCGCGATTTCTACCTACGTATAATATACCGGTTCAATGGGAAATTACATCCGTTGGTTGGGAACTATTAACGCAGTGACGATAACGGGAAGGGGCTGCCACCCTGAGGGAGGGTTAAAGGCAGGGCGCACTTTGTCTTGGGCAGCGGGACGGGATGCGGATGGAACGAGAATGGCGTGTGTCGACCGCGGACATGATCTTTTCAGGACATATGGAGAAATTGACGTCTATGTTTTATCTCTCCCATGCTCCGCCGATGTTTTGGAACAGGACCCCGTCACATCCCATTTTATCCTGCCTACGCGCGAATGGCTCGGCAGTTAAACGTGTGATTTTCAAATTCAGCTTTTATGAACGAGACATGGCTGTTTTCGGAAATATGCTATATTGTGTACTGGTTAAACGAGGCCGTACTTTTTAGGCTTGAACACCCGAGCGCATCCGTGACGGTTGAATTGAGGAACAGCCGCGAACCAGGTTGCATGAGCAGTGCCTGGTATTTCGGTACGAGCCTACCCGCTGGCACGGCGTTAGACGCCTCGTGTTGTCGGTGTCCTTGCGTGTTCTATTATGGGGAGAGTAGTCATCAGAACCTAATACGATCTAAAAACAAAAACAAAAAAACTTCGTATGATACCAGGTATGTGACAATAGGGGTATATATGTTTTTTGGGGTCCATCTTGGGGTTTTGGTTACTACGATCCCCTGTAATAGTTCGGGAAGAGCTGCAAGCGTGCCGATCGCCAGAGCTTGTGACATGATCGCGAGCTGCACTGTTTCTGACGCTTGCGCTTGGTCACGGAGATGGGGATGATCGACGCGACACACTCCGTACGAGGCAGGTGGCTACGCCCGCGAGTTCGTGGACGTGGGTCGTGGAAGGGGACCTGCTGTAGGAGACCTCACATACCTCGCATGAAGCTTTCCGCAATGTAGGTTTCCGATGGGGCGCTGATCCAACCCGATACACTGTTGGCTTTCCTCTCGTCCTGCAAACAGGTTCAATTCCGCCGGAGCTAGGCGGGCTGGTTTCTTTGAAGACTCTGTCGCTTAGCCGAAACAAGCTGACCGGTAAACTTTGTTGACTGGTTTTTGCTTGGGTTGATAGGTGCAGACATTGCCGCATTTTTGTTGCTTGCAATCGGCATCGTTTTCTTGTGTGCTGCCGTGGAGTGTTTGGTGTGTCTACATGCAATGCACAAGCCTGATGGGTACGTGCCATTGGTGATGGTGTGACGGTGGGTCGTTACCAACACGAGGAGATGGTGGGCAGACTACAATACAGGATTGGTGAATAGGCGCTTAGACTGTAGCTGCTTGCGCGCGTTATTGCTACTTTAAAGGGAATTGCTGTACGGAACAATGTCGGCCCCCGCTCCGCTTGCCCACCGACAGCAGTTGAACATCCTGACTTGACCGCGCGCAAGACATACGCACCTCCTCAAATGCGATCTTCCTTCCCTCCGTTGCTTGCGCGCTGGCTGTTGGTTGGGACAGACTATTGGCTTTGGTTGGTTTTCTCATACCTGTGTACCGATTGCCGTTAGTCTTCTTGTGATCAGTAGTGATCTATGCCTTGCTGTTCACGCATATAACATTCAATACTTCGAACGGAACTTGCTGTATTGTCACTAGACTTTTGCTTCGGAGGTACGTGTTGCTTATTATGCCTCAACCATCATCTGCGGGGAGCGTGCCCTGTATTGGCGATTCCTGCTGGAATCGCGCGTGCGTCTATACCCGCAACGTTGTGGTGTAGTTTGACCTCGAGTTACTATTCCGGTGTGTAATTGCTTAACCCCTTTAGGACTGGTAGGACTGCAGTCCCGTTTTGGAGACGAATCACTTGGAAATAGAGTCGTACATAGGTTTCTGTACATTGCAGCACTAAAGGGACTCACCGTTTCCCGCTGACCTTTGCAGGCCCGATTCCGCCGGAACTTGGCCGACTCCATGCCCTGCAGGAGCTATTGCTGGGGAACAACCATCTAACTGGTGAGACATTTTCAGCACACTCGAAAGGTCGGCAAGGTGGGGCGCTTGCTTGTGGATGCTGCAAGCGGTCACACTGTGGGGTCTCAACACGGCGTTGTAGAGCGCGACTTTGTTGCATTCCACCACCCTTAACCCTTCAAGAGCTGCACCCACGTTGTAGGGCCCAAACTTGCTTGGAATTTGTGTTGGGCTAGTTTTGGAGTAGTAAATGGGTTAAAAAAAGGATGTCCTCCTCTCCTCTGAATCTCCTGCTTCCGTGGTATGACTGCTCCATCGCGAGGACTGCTACGACTAATAAGCACGCCTGACGTGTGGCGTATTGCGGTACTTCGTATGACGCACGCTGCCTGTTTGGCTCTCATCTTGCATGCAGGTTCGATTCCATCAGAGCTGCACGGGCTGGTAGTTCTGGAGAGGCTGGCCCTTGCCGGAAACCAGTTGACCGGTACGTTGGACACGGCTTGTTTTTGAGAACTTCTGATTTGTTTTTTCGCGGGTGCTGGTACGAATTGTATTTTGTTGTTGTGTTTTCATTGTATAAATATAGGGTGTGAAAAACCTCGTGCTGTTCAGAGTGCGCTGTGCACCCGTAGGTCAAGCGAGACTACTACCTCGCAAGACTGTGCTAGGCTTGAAACTTATTCCGCGCCAATCGGACGGCGCCAACCATACCTACTTGCCCGGCGATAAGTGGCGACGCATTTTCGTCTCACGCAGGATTTACTCTGTTGTTCAAGTCCACCCAGATAAATCGCATTTGACTGCTGACTCTGTGGTTTCTCCTGTGTGTCCTGCATTTGGGAGCTGCAAGCGATATAGTCACTAGGGGTACGGCATGAATCGACGATGCAATACGGTACTTGTGGTGCTCTAGCTCGGACGTAAGCACCTAAGATGGCCCGAAGTGATACTTGCGACATCTTGTCCCAATATTGCATAAACGCCGGCTGACATGAACGGCGTCGGCGCATTGCCTTTTGTTACCACGCCTGGCTAGGTTGTGAGTGTGGCGAACATTCCTGCTTACTTTGCCCATGTTGATTGCGCATCAATTATTCCTACCGTATGAAGCAAAATAGCAAGTTGTCGAATGTAAATGTCCACTATTTGGGCGTTATTTTGTATACCTGGTTTAGTCATGTATAGTTGATATGTACATATGTGCTCGTATGGATGACCTGTTCTGAACCTTGAGGCACCATGCATGGTTTGCTACTGGGCTCCGGTGTTTGTCTCGACCGATTGACTTGATGCGCGTTTCGTTGGATGTACCTTAGGACAATGGAACGGTGATGAAGCATTCGCTGGCGGACGATCATCGGTGGTAAAACATGTCAATCAAGCTTGCCTGCATCCTATGAGCTCTCGTATCGCCTCTGCGGTTGCCCACATCATTTATTTTCCTGATTCGTTCATCTCCATGGTGCGTTCGGAAATCGCCGGGCCTAAAGTCCTTACTGTATCGTGTGAGATCCTCTACAGCGGTTCCATGCGGAGATGGATTGCGAACCTTTGGCCGTAAACACTCGCTGATTTGCCTATATATTCCTCCATCGTTTTTTCTCGGGGGCCGATTTTCCTGCAGGAAATCTCGGGCTCTCGCCCTTGTTTAGTACAGGGTGTTAGTCGGCCGACGTTGGGGTGTACCTGAAGACCATGCTTTCCGTTCTCAGAGCTCGCCGCCACAACTGCGAATGTTGTGGATTTACTGCCCACATCGTCTTCAATATGCCGACCGTGGTGGTAGTTTTTGCACCTCGATGAACGCGGTTTTAGTTTACTTGAGGTAGCCGTACACTTCGAAATGGGGGAGTATGTGTAAGGTTCGTCTTGTAATGTTCGTTGCGATTTGTCGTATCTGACGGCCGCTCAGGCGTTGTTCCTAAGGAGCTCGGCAACATCAGGACTCTCGCGCGGCTGGACATCAGCGGCAACAAGTTGACAAGTGAGTCATGACGTTTGGTGCACGTGGGGCACCAATTTGGGGTCATGACCCGATCATTCCCCCCCCGCTTTGCCCGCCCCCGATCTGTACATCTTCGCGTGCAAGCGTCAACCCTTATCCATTTACTCATAGACAAGCGCATCGTGCAGGCTTCTATACGAAGGGATATGTAAGGTCGAAGATTGCAATTTTCATGCCCGGGAGAATCCTCCAAAACCCCTGGTATCCCTTTTGAGACTTGAGGAGGAAAAGCTCGTGTAAATAAATTACTGTTACAGCATCGGATATATGCACAAAGCATCACAGGCCGCTGGGCTAAGGGATGGCGTTTGCGTCCAAGGTATAGTGACACGAGTCGTACGAAATTCGCGCTCCATGACTCTACTCCCACTGCTGCGCACTTGCCCTTGATTGTTGACAACGCGCACTTCTCGTTTGTTTTGACCAATATACCAGGGCCCCCGAAAGATCCATTTTTTGTATTTTGAAAATGTTCTAAAAAAAAAACTCAAGCGTTTGGGATGCCCGCCTGCCAATACTCGGGAAAGGGATATTAAGCGTCCACGTTATGATGTTGTGAAAGCTGGGCGGACACTTAAAGCGCCTGGGGTTACCGGGTATGATGGACGAGAAAAATGTTCCTTGAAACCTGAACATATGCCTACCGTCGCAGCCTCCGTCGGACCCATACCTGCCATTACGGGGGACTATAGTTAATAGGACCTACTGTAAACACAATAGGATCTACTGTTAGCGGTGACAATGAAGCTTATTCCGCCGCAATAACATGTCCCAACTATTCGGAACGACCAAGACAAAAATAAACGGATGATCACCAGCATTTTTATATGTTTCTGTAACAACTTGATTAAACACCAACATAGAAGGAAAACTTGGGACACCGATTTCTCCCTCTGGTGTTGGATGTATCTATTGATACTTGGTCGCCACGGTGGTGTGGGTTTAACGAGTATGGTAGCTAAACATTTTTACATACGACCAAAAATCGAGCGAGAAATTGCCGAAACAGTGACAACTTTGTGAGTACCTCTCCACTGGTAAATTTTCTCTCTGAAAGTCCAAAAAGTATATAGGCACCACAAGCCTGGGTAAATTGCCGATCCAGCACATCAAACGGCATTTGAATCCAAGAGGTTGGCGAGGAGAAATCAAGCCCCAAAAATTGCTACTTTTAAAAACAAAAATACAAATCCCATACAAAATCCTAGTTGTTTCCTCATTTCGGGCCTCTTCGTCAATGGTCTTTTTTTCGTTATTCGCAGATATTCGTATACTATTAATACCAGGATATACTCGTACGTATATGATATTACATATTACAAGTACTTGCACAGCAGCAGTAGTGTTTTTCTTCCGAGCCATCCGCGAGCAACACAACATTACAACCGCTGCTGCTGCTGCTGCTGCTGAGGGAGCAACGCCCGCTGGATCGTCCCTACAGTCATCGGCTGTCGCAGCTGATCTTGGCCGGGTGTGGGCTGTCACTCGCTGTTGATCAGCGCCCGGTGTGCAGGCTGCTCGGCTATTGACAGTCTTTTTTCAAGGGCGTTCGAATTCTCTATAAGTAATACGATATCTTGTACCACAGCTGTGGTGGCGTGCGTTGAGCCTTTGGCATGAGTGTTGGAGATACGCTAGACAGGCAGGCGCAGCATGCCCGTCTGACTGTGGGCTGTGGGATGTTTTGTCGGGCGACCTTGCTGCGAACGTGCCCAAGGTGCAAGCAGCACCAGCCAAAGTCAGAGGTAGCTAAAACCTTGCTCGAAGAGCATACTCGTACAAAACTAAGGAAACCGCTCACGCAATAAGGTTTTGGTCAGTAATTATGAATATATATCACTCTTTCTATCGATTAATATGATAAAGAACAAACGTTTCATTTTCTGTTTCAGCTTGATTTGGTGACAAAATTATAGCCGTCAACAGCAACATTTGGCGTCTATTGTCAGACCTAACGGTGCTTGCTCGTGGTGCTGCTATATAGTATACCAGATACTGCTGTACTACAGTAGACTATCTATTAACTAATTAGGCTTGTTTGCGTGGTGTTACCATCATCGTCCATGCATCATCATTTTGTTTTTGTGTTTGCCACATGAAGAGTTTGCAATGTCAGGTTTTGTGTGGCTTGCACGCAAACATAGCCATAATACTGGAAGACATTTAACTTTTTCTGGTCTTAAGTACTGAAACTTCCGGAAAAAAGTTTTGCGCAAACACTCTATTGTTCATGGTCCGTTATTACCTACCAGGTACCATTCATAGACAATGGTTGATGAGCAGTTTGAGAAATGAAAAAAGAACTACTACTGCTGTACCGCACTTCATACATACATACATACAAGGATCCCCTTCGGGATGTTTTTGACTTGGAATCCCGGGGGTGTCGGAAGTTGAAAAGGGTGTACAAAGACATGCTACATTACATAGTACAAAATTGACTTCTAGTGGGCTTCGACATTTATTTGTTTCTAGTCCAGCCGCGGGTCGTTTCTCGTGCTTTCGACCAGGGGGGCTGGGTGTACATACGGCTCAAGATTGGGCCCCGGTCGAGGTCCGTTGCACGTGCTCTGGGGGATTAAAGTATCAACATCTGGCGAGTAACCACGGGGTAGCGTTCCGACTTGGCACCGCCTCGCCGGTGCCATGTAAAACTGGTACTACTACTGGTTTTCCATCGGCCTGAAGCATGGTGTCTTTTTTTTGTCCCACCACATAAAGAGAATATACAGCACACATCACACAGCACGCGCTAGAAAACGATCGTTTTGAACGAGGCACACATCAAGCGTCGTGTAGCAGTAGTTCGTACCACCATGCTGCATCTCTTTGTGCATCGCTCTCTGTGCTATGCGCAGTTGAAGCTTGGAAAACCAAACTGCGCATTATAATTTCGGCATTTTATTTGGGATCTACGCAGATTTATGTGTTTGTATCATACCCTGGTAAGTACGTTGGACTATATCGGTCGGTCTACGAGTACGTATTTCCTGTCAGATCTACTGTACCACATCGTACAAAACGTTTTCACGCGTGCCAGTCATGGTACAACGGCAGCCGCACTTCGAGTTATTTTTTCTGGAAAAGCTGCAAACTTTGATCCTGTGTGTGCGTGTGCGTATGTGCGCGTGCCATCAAGAAGACAAGCTGGACGATATAAATTAACATTTCCTCGGAATTCCGCAAGCATCCTCGCAGTACAGCGGCTGTGCAGCAGCAGCAGCAGCGGCGGTACAACACCAGCGAACCTCGCATAAGCTCGTATACATATATCGTACGTACAGTAGGTAGTACGTATTTGTACACCCTTTTCAAATTGCGACACCCCCGGGATTCCAAGTCAACAGCATCCCGAAGGGGAACCTTGTAATTCCTATTGCGATATATGTATTATATGCGTATATGAGCCCGTTTGAGGTTCGCTGGTGTCGTACCGCTGCTGCTGCTGCAGTACTGCACGGGCTCTTTTGAAGTTCCGAGGAAACGTGGGTTGAAATCGTCCAGCATGTCTTCTGAATGGCACACGCACACATACGGACACACGCACGCACACAGAAGCATAGGCCGTATGTTTACTGAAAATAATAACTCGACGTGCGGCTGCTGTTGTACCTTGGATGCCACAAAATCAAAAGGTTACATTGTGATACAATAGTTATGGCAGGAAATACATACATCGGCCGATAATGACCAATAATCAAAGAACCGATGATATGAACACGTAGATATGTAGATACCAAGTGCCGAAACTAAAATGCGCAGTTAGGTTTTTTAAGCTCCGTACAACTACACATCGCAGAGAGAGAGCTGTATAGACAACATGGTGGTATGAAGTACTCCTGCACGACGATTGATGTGTGCCTCGTTCAAGTCGGTGCACTTCTTGTTGTCTCGTGCATGATGTGTGCTGTGTGCTGTATGTTCTCTTCATGCGGCAGGGCAAAAGAAAATCACATCATATTTTTTGGCGATAAATAAACGGTGGAACAGGTTTTGCATGGCACCGGCGAGACGGTGCCAAGTCGGAACGCCACCCCTTGGTTACTTGACAGTGTTTCGTAGCGTATTTTAACCCCCATATCACGTACCATGGGCCTCGACCGGGGTCTAAACTTGAGCCGTGTGTACACACAGCCCCCCTGCGCGCCCCGCGGCCGGACGAAAAACTAATGCCCAAGCCCAAAAAAAACAATTACGTACTGAGTAATATTTTATGACAACGTACATGGCGACAGAGGCTGGCAGAACGAATTGGCTACAGAACGACAGAGTGGCCTGCGCAGTAGTGAAAACACACACACTGTATTGCAGTATGGACTCTGCAGTCCATATTTAGTTGATTCGCAGTCACTGCCCTGAATACACCACAATAAGGACATCTTAGTTTGGATACCTTTTGGATATTGGATAAATACGGCAAGATTGTTCTTTAGTACGTTCTTCGCTATTCGGTATATTATCGTATATCCAACTTGCCTTGATCGGGACGTTGGTATTATTGCAGGGCATCTAGCTTGCCACCATCAGTATCAGG
>JAYJME010004862.1:0-10571 GCA_036873775.1 Costaria costata
GCTGCTGTTGCGGGCGTGATTTTTCTTGTTCCCGCGGACTTGCCGCATCGAACCCCACGCCGGTGTCGGAAGTCACTACTGTCCCCTCGGGCTCCAGGTACAACTGCTTGCTGTTGCTGTCGCGACCCTGACCGGGCTTGCCGCCACCAATTACTCACACCGCCCTCCGATCGTGGGCGCCGCGCCGGTCGCTGCTGCGCCTCCGGCTCCCAACTCTGCTGCCGCTGTCACGCTGCCACTGTCGCTCTGCACCGCCCTCCCAACTCAGCCCCGCCTGTCCTTACGGTGCCAGCCTCTGCTGCTGCTGTGGCGGCCCTGATGGGGGTTCCGCCTCTGGGTCCCACTCCCTGGTGGCCCATGATTGCCGGCGAACGACGGCTGCGGGTTGTGTTCCCGTTTCTTCCTTGCCTCCGGCCGATAGGAACTCCCTACCCTTAATTTTGACCTATCCTGTGCGGTAGCTGGGCTGGGATCATTCGAATTGCTGTAGTGTGGGGGGGAGGGAAACGGGATGCGAAACGGGCAATTTTCGCGGTCCCTTCCATGCGTCCCGCGCTCGCAGGACCCTCGCCCACGGTCCGGCGCCGTGCGAACCCCCTGGGTAAAGTTAACCTTATACTACTGGTGTAGCTTTCTGTACCCTGCCCTGTTCCGTGCGCTGTACCGTAGTTTAGCCATGCCCCAGGAGGCTCCTCTCTGCCCATGCCCCTAGCGCTCTCCCGGCCACCCTCTCCCCTGGGAAAGGGATGCCTGTGGTTCCTCATTGCGCTGCTTGGACGCCGCGCCGATAGCTCCCCGACGCACCATCCTGACAAAACAAACGACGCCGCAACCCCAACCTGAAGCACTAAACAAAATACGATGCCTCACGACTATGCGACGTTCCCCTCTCGGCGCACGCCTCTCTCCTGACCCGAGGGAAGGTTGTGTTACGAGTAGAGGCGGGCACCGGATAAAAAAAAAACGGTTGACCGCGGTTTTTGGAAACCTGGCAGACATGTGTTATTAGTCGGCTTTTCAAAACAATAACTGGCAGTTTTTGAGGTCGGGTTAACCCGTTAGCCGGTTAACCGGTTAAACCGGCTAAAAAACACAGGTTTAACCGGTCAAACCGGAAAACTGGTTGACCCAACTGCGCTGAAACGTGCCTGCAGCAGTTCATAACGTGTAAATAAACGTGACAGCGCGAAAGTTGATTGATCCAACGTCGATCGCGGCTTATGATTATTTTATTTTTTTTCTTACTTGGGTTTAGCGTGCTTATGTGCTTTTTTGAGTTTAACCCAGTGGCCGTGCTTAACCATGTTCAGCATTGCTTAGTTCTAAGCATACTTGTTTGATGATTTCTAGTGGATGTTTTACCCCTTTAAAACCGGTTAAACCGGTTGTTCGGTTAACCGGTTAAAACCGGACGAAAAAAAAACGTTTAACCGGTTTTGTTTTTGAAAATAACGCCTCTTATCCTGTTCTCGTTTTTTCGAAAAAGCCCTCCGGTGCCCACCTCTAGTTATGAGCGCTGCCCCTTTGACACACGTTTATGTGATTGTTGTTTCGGCCGTTCCTCCCCCCCCCTCCCCCCCGGATGCACCCCTCCGTCCCCTCACATGTTAGCAGTCATCTCTGCTGCCGTGGGACATACATTGGCCGGGTCATTTCACCCTTTCCAGCTTGGATAGGAACGCGCAACCATGACTTCGACTACCTCTGTGCCTTCTTGGGCGGTCGCGGGGGATGCCATGCTGGGTTCAGAACTTTCGGATACTGAGAAAACCCTACCTGTCGCCGACGAGGAAGAGGGGCCCCCTCCCGACGAGATACCCCCCATTCCAAACTTTTTCAAGGACTCAGTTTCTGCTACGAAATGGGCTGACATGACCGTGGTTGCCCGCGCGGTGCATATTGAAACCGCTTCACGTTCGGAGCGGAACATCCAACGGCAAGAGGCGAGGAAGTCGCTTGTACGCCAGCAGGAAATGGAGAACAAAGAAATCGCTGCCAGGATTGCCGCTGCCACAACTGCCGCCGCTCACGCGACGCAACAGGCATCGGCCGCCGTCCACCACCGCAACGACCTTCGCAGGCAGTACGAGGCCGCCGAGCTAGCGGCTAGTGAAGCGGCGGACGCGATAGCGGCATGCGACGCCGAGTTGGCCGCTGAGGAACGACGGGCCGACGCACTGCTGGCAAAGCGTCGGCGCACGGAGAGTCAGCGTCCTCCGATCCCCCGCCAGCACTCGGCGTCCCCTCATCTGCGCTCGGCCTCTCGTGAGTCGTCCCCGCCGCCATCGGAGCTCGATCAGGCCCCCTCCTCCGGGAGTGCGGTTTTGGTGCACTCGCCGGAAAGGGGCGCATACGTCTACGACAACGACAGGCAGGAGGGTGACAGCGCCTTCCTTGGTGTCCGCATAACGTTAATTGCTTCCTATTCACAGTATGCGTTCAAGCTGGACGACATGCGTGAAGTGATGGCCGCGGCGGCTGTCCTTCTATGGATGACCGAGGAGTACCCCTGCGCGACGCTCAGGGACGTATTGGGCCACGCCGTCGCCGACCCAGATTTCCCTTCAATTTCTGTGGATGGTAGTCGGTTGCTTGTGGCCCTCCGCTCCGCGTACCGCTCCTCTGTTTGTGAGGTTCGCTGGCCTCGACCCCCAAGGTTAACTACTGCCTTGGTCGGCGAGGATGGAGGAGGGCATAATGCGCGCGCTGAAGGCATGCGCTTCTCCGCCCTGCACCATGCGCTTGGGCAGGAACTCAGCAGCCGTCGTGATGGCGACCGCACCGGCGGCTCTGGGAGTATCCGTCGTGATAGCAACCGCACCGGCTCCATTCGCCACGCCGACCGCCGTGATGGCCGCCAATCACGCCAAACAAGCGGGAACAAATCACGCCGAAATGGCCGGGGGGGGAAAGGAAACCAAGCAAGCAGGGGTAGACGTGCGGGTGGTAGGGGGCGCAATAAAAAAAGTGCTAGTGAAACGAACGATATGCGTAATTCCCAGTAAACTGATTGGTCAAAGTTTTTGTAGGAGTGATTCGTAGGTTCTACGAGTACTTCCCGGTTGGCCTGTTGTACGTTGGTCACCAATCGCGAGCATCTGACGAATCGTGTGATTGACACACTACTTGACGGCGCCGTTGATGCTGGGGTGGTGTGGGCTCGTGCTGGTCTTGTTAATGGCTAACTGGTAGTCAGAAAAAATGGAGCATAACTAGCTGCAGTCCGCTGTCGGGAAGAAGCGGAATGGGGGTATAGCCCGG
Source organism: Costaria costata (assembly GCA_036873775.1). Taxonomy (NCBI): domain Eukaryota; class Phaeophyceae; order Laminariales; family Agaraceae; genus Costaria; species Costaria costata. The sequence goes on from JAYJME010004862.1 coordinate 3,262, forward strand.
AGAGGGGTGTAGCGGTCGATGAGAATGTCGGCTGCACTTTTGTATTACGCGGGAAGATAGGAATTAATTTGTATTATGGTGTCGAACAATAAGGACATGTAGGTTCTGGTCCATCGTGGGTTCTGATGACTATGCCCTCCCCTATTAATAGTAGATAGTGGCGGTAAAGTCAGCTTCAGTCTCGACGTGTTTGTGGGGCGAAGCGACCGAAGCGGTCGGGGGAAAGGGAGATATAACACGTCACAGCACGCGACAGAAGTTAAGAAACTCCTACTTTGACTAAGGTTCGCAGCTTGTTGCGGTCTCAACGTTGAGCGCAGGCTCTTAGAGGCTATTATATCATATTTAGAGTTGCGTTCATCGCTGAGCACAAATTCTTAGTCGCCGTAATATATGTTTTTTTAAAGCTCAGCCTGAAATTCTTAACTACCAAATTGTTAAGACGTGTCGCGTACTGCTGTACATCTCGGCGTAGTCAGTAACGATCTAAAAATAGTGGGCGCTGCGGGAGACACCGGGTCCGTTTGGTAGCGGCAGGGGAAGGGTACGTAGGCCAGCGGACTGGTTGGCGAGAAGTCTTGCTCGCAATTGGTGGGGCCACCAGCGGTCCATGTCGATCCACCAAAAGATAAATCGTAATGAGCAGGCCACGTGTACGGTCGATGCCCAGGTGGTAGGAGGTGGTGTTGTACATAATTAGTATATTCGTAGCACGTGTGCATAACCTAAGGGCAAATATACCAACATTGAAGTAAATGTAGACGGGCGGGGGTAGGTCTGTAGGCAGTATTTGGTTGATCCCGGCGAAGACCGTCACCGTCGCTGTTCGTTCAAGGGCGTATTATAGGACGCAGTTGAAAATGGCCGTCAGCTTAGGAGAACGGTGTCGTCGGCAGCGAGCGGTGTAAATTGTTTTTTTTTTGGGTGACGGCGGGCGTATAAGAAGTTCCGGAGGAAGGTTTGGGCGGGCGGGGCGAGGGGGATATAGTCCAGTAGGTTCGCCGTCGTTGGTTGAAGGGCGGCCGAAGGGAAGATGTGCGCTGGTAAATGGAGGAGCATAGGGGCTTGGCTCGTTGCCCACAACCCCATTCCGGGCGTGTGTATCATAGTGTGGACGGAGTTAGAGACCGCGGTTGGGCTCGAACAAATTACTCTGGAGTACCCTGGTATTATATTAAGCATATTAGCTCACCTGCGCACCATGTACAGTAGTACAACAAACAAGCGGTAACTATTTAATAGTAAATAATATAAAGGAGGGCTACATTAACAACATGCCCCCACGGGTGAAGCGTTCGTTCATGACCTTCCCAACGCACGAGGTGCTTCAGTGATAAGACATGTGCGTTCTCCAGCCCCAAAGGGGCTGGAGTCTCATGGATGGTTTTTGTTGTTGTCAAGCATCATTCTGAGTGTAGCATCAGTAGCATCATCAGTATAAGAAACATCAAACCGGTCAAAATCACAACGGACCAACTCTGCCCCTTGTTCGCTTGACTCTCGAAGCCCGTTCTCCGGCTACGACGGCAATATCGCGACACTTTTTTTTTGCATGCCTCCTGACAGCCAAACACATACCATCGGCCTCGGCCAAGTATCAGCATCAGCGGTGCAGAGTGTGCGACAAACTCTGTATTCCCGTCCAGGGGCCTCCCGAGCTCCGCACGGCAGCATAGCTAGGAAAGTAAGGCCAGTAAATACTACCAGGTACTTGAAAAGTGAGTGTAAACGTAGGTATGTGAATGGATGTGAATGTACTCAACCACGTAACTGGTGCTGCCGTGTAGCTCTTCTATTAATAGTCAAGGATAACGGCAAAGTTCATGGTGGTCTATACTACTACTGTACTACCACCCACCCCCCCATGCACGAAATGGGTACCCCCCCCCCCCCCATCCCCGTTTTAGCTTTTTTTAGGCTATTATTATGCCCCTTCTTTCGGTTTACGTTTCAAGCAAACGCTGAATAAAGGTAAATAAACTCACAGGTTTTTAGTTCCGGGGGAATAACATACTGCCTGGGGCAGCTCGCCCTCCTCCTATACTCGCTACGTACGCGACATTAATTCGCTATTGTTTTTATCGTGTTATGATGGGGTCTATTACGGCTGATGATGACCTGTTGACAACTCACCACGTCGTACCCAAGTAGTACCAGTACCTACCATAGAAATACAAATATTTTTCAATACCTTTGGTGGATAAGAAACCTGATACAAGAAAATGACCTGACCTTGAGCAACAAACAAGAGTCTGAGCCTCACTCGAACTACTCGTAGGAATTTCTTGCTTGTATTCCTGTACGTACTGCTGTATAAGCTTGAAGATCAAACGGTACTTACGTTGTTTGTTCAAGTTTACGTGCCATACCCTAATGTTTACGTGACATGCCTCGGTCATGCCCAAAAAAAACGTTTGTTACGTGCCATGCCCAACACAAAATAACTAGCCATAGCATAGCAAAGGAAGCTGTTGGCATGTTCCGGCACACACGCACACGCACACGCCCCCACACAGGAGTGTGGTGGTGGTCGTGCTGCTGCTCTGTGTCCCAGCAAGGCTTGGTTGGGTAGGGTACCACTCTGGAGATGAGGCATCGTGGGGTTTCGATCGTTCTGGGAGGCTCTGGATGGTCGGATTTAGCACATATATACCTACACACGCACACACGCGCCGCAGCTCACACACGCACAAGTAACGATCGTGGCTGCTACAAAGGGGAAAACTTGAAGCGAATGCTGTGCGGCGCCTAATAACTATTATTCTACAGCAGCACAGCAGCAGCAGCAGTAGATGGATAAAAAATATGAAAGATGAAACATTGTGGGGTTTCGATCGTTCTGGGAGAGGCTCAGGGTGGTCGGATCCAGTTTTCCTGCTAAAATAGCTTTTCCCCCGCAACTTTGAACGCCCATAGCACGCGCCACGGAGCTTGGCCTCGGCCCAGACTTGCGCCGCAGTGTATACACGGGCTCCCTGCGTGGCCCGCAGCCGAGAGAGACCCTCGGCCGGAAGAGAAAAGCTTTTGGTTTTGTGCAAAACATATGCATTCCATACATAGATAAAAACTGAAAAAAAAGTCAGCTGCAAATTCTCCCGATCGGTCGATACTCAAAGTTTGCAAGCTGCGTGATACAGCAGCGATTACTACGCATTTCCTACATTCCTCGCGAAGGATTTAGGCCGGCGACTCCCGATCTGTATGGGCGCGAGTCAGTCAAGCATATAACGAAGCCTACAGGTACTGTACTACTGACAGTGTACGAGTATGTGCACGATGTAAGATGAAATGTCTTGAAAAATATATCGGCCAAGAACCACTTGAAAATATTGGTCGGCCTACCTATTATTAATAATAGACGTAGACCGCGAACGTACGCGTTCGTTTGTAGACAACAATACATGGGTGTTTAATCTTCTTTGGTTCTCCATCGCCAGTAAAAATAAAACACGGCCAGGTACGAGCGAAAAATGAAGCAAAATCCTGTGTTATGACGCAATACATTTTTTAAACAATTCGCTTTAAAATACTTTTTTCGAGCCGCTTTTTCATTATTCAGTCCACGCCGGGCAAGCTAAACGCACGAAAATTGCAAGAATCGGCGGGACGTTAGCCTCGACGGTGCGGTCACGAGCAGGGGCAGTTGACCCAGAGACAAGTCTTCTGCGCCAAGCCCCACCTCCCCCCGTGCCGTGTGGGCCGAATGCCACGATTTCGCTGAAATGGAATTTTGGGGCCGTCTCACGTATATAATATGACGCGATACGATTTCAGAAAAACAAGTTTTTTTCTTAATCGTGGAGCTGTGATGCTCGTACACCGACAGCAGTACGTCGACCTAGTGCCACGGGGCCCGGAGGATACATCGCACGGCGGACGAGGGGCCCCCCTGGCACGGAGAGCAGGGACGCTTGGCCCCGGTCGGAAACGTAAGGAGAAGTGAGGCGGTCGCTGGAGGCGCAGTTCTGCTGTGGTGAGTGTATTTCGCCTCGACGTACAAGTCAGATGACTGCCCTTAAATCAAGTCGTTTTCTCTAGCACGATGGTAAAATCAAGTGATTTTGTTCGCGAAAGATGACGCTCGTACATACCTGGTACAAGTGAGAAGACTGCTGTACAAAGCTCACGGGGCCCGGAGGATACAGCGCACAACGGGCGGGGAGGGATATTTTCTCTACGTGGCACCATGCTGAAATCAAGCCATTTTGGGGAGGCGCAGTTCTGCTGTGGTGTGCGTACATCCCGCCTCGACCTAGAAGTCAGATGAATGCTCTTAAAACAAGTCATTTTCTCTAACACAATGCTGAAACCAAGTAATTTGGTTTGCGAAGGTTGAGGTTGACACTCGTACGTACAAGTGAGGTGACTGCTGTGCAAGTCTCGTACAGCAGTACGTCGACCAAGCCCCACGGGGCCCGGAGGATACAGCGTACGCCGCGGGCAAGGGTCTCCCTGGGACAATGGCGAGGGACTCTTGAGCCTCAACCGAATCGGAATCGGAAGCGAGGCGGTCGCGGGAAGCGCATTTCCGCTGTGGTGTGTGGGTCATCTCGCCTCGACGTACAAGTCAAATGACTGCTCTTCAATCAAGTCCTTTTTTCTAGCACAATGCTGAAAATAAATAAAATAATATATCACGGCCTCCTCCTCGCCCTTTCCGGCCTCCCACGATAAAAAACATAGTCTTAAGAAACCGTGTAGGGCCAAACCCGCGCACTGTCTACATGATACTACAAGCACGCGGCAGGGCAATACACCCATACCGCGTTAGCCTTTTTGGCCTATTCGCCGTCTTAAAACCTGAGAGCACGTCCGGTACCGGTTGTAAAATAACAACCACTTGATTTCATGGACGATAATATGTATGCCAACATGCCAGCCTTTGCCCTGTGCGAGCGTCAAGCCGGGAAACCTCGACAGACAGTCGATCGCACTTAAATTGTGTAGTGCAGACAGCTTAACAGAATCGAACGACCGAGCAGCCGCCTGACAAATTGAGGTCACATTTCCGCAAACGCACCGCGACACGGCTTGATTAAAAAAGGGTTCGCGGAGCGCATCCCGGAATCAACTTCCTATTGGTACTACTGCCGTACCTTGTATATAAACTATTACTCGTTCTTACTACTTCTCGTTTTACACAAACACCCCAGCGACCGAAAGTCAGCACCATCCAACGCCACCACCAATACGCGCGACCCGATATTCTCGACCTGTTACGAGACAGTGGCGGTGCCTTAACACGACCCCTCACTTCTAGACTGCAAGGTTGAATACACGCCTCCGCAAAGCAGCTCGGCAGTCCTGGCCGGTTGGTTCGACCCCCATGCGGTTTCGCGCGCTGGAACGCGCGGCCACCCCAGCACGCAGCACCACGGAATTCATAAAGCGAAGCCGCGCCCGACTGCGACATATCCATGTTGCCGCGCTGACCCCGAGAACCCCTCTCAAACCACCACACGTCACGCGAGTATCGTCTGGATAGAGCGCGCGCCAATCGCCACCCTGACCGTGAACCCTTCTGAGGGGAACGAGAGATCAAACTCGAGGGGCTCCTCTGCCTCGTTCAGCAAAACCACGGCGAAGTCTTTGCCGTATCTCTTCCTCGACTCCTTGCTCATCTCGAACGCCGCACCAGTGAAAAACGGCCACCCCGCTGTCACGCACTGCCCCGTTGAAAGCGATACAAGACTCCTCTCCCCGGCATCGCCTCCGCCCTCGGAAAACTCCCAACGTTGGCTACCTCCCCCCGCTTCATTCACGCACGGCGCCAGCGTTACAAGAGCTCCGTCGTCCACCGATCCCCCCAACACGGCAAGGCACAGCGCGGCTTCCGCCGCAGGTCCAGGCCCGGCTTCGCTACCGTTCAACGGCGACACCCCGGGACCGGCCTCCGTTACCACCGCGGGTCCAGGTCCGCTTTCGCTGCCATTCAACGGCGACTCCCCGGGACCGGCCTCCGCATCCGGGACAACCGCGGTGTAAGCGTCGGGGGGGTCGGAGTCATCTGCCTGAAGCACAAGGTGGAGGCTTTCGGGGTCGTGGATGTACGTGCCGGCCTGGTCCGAGTCGCACGGGACCAGGCTCACGGAGTGGGAGTTCGCCTGGCGAAGCAGAGGCAATAGAGGAGGGGGCGAAGGGCGAAATGGTATTACATCGTGATAATTCTAGGCGGACTTTGCCCATAAATCAGGAAAAACAGGAATGCAACATGAACCTTTCCTTTTTTTTTCACGCTGTTACATGTGCGAATAATCTTTTGCTATTTTTCTTGACAAAAAATAAATAAAACTGACGCGTAGTATTGGTCGCCGTGTTGGTTTGTCTACCAGCGGTATGTCCTTCGACATGGAGCAGACTTGGGAGTGCGTGTTGGGGGAACACCGCAAGCAGCATTCCTTGAACGTGCTTAGACGCCTCTCCTCTCGTAGCTTTGGAAATTGGTCCAAAAAAGGATAATAACAGCCGCCGCGTTTTATAACCCCAACCCGCCGCAAAGTGCTTGCGTAATTTTGCGTTATTCGCATGAACTCTCCATGCAGCGCACGAAGACCACCCACCAGAACCTCCCACCCTTTCATCCAGATGAAGTCTGGAGAAGCCTCGGAAACAAGAAAATGGAAAGAAAAGCTACGACAGGTGACCATGAATACATACCGCATACGCTACGAGAACAAGTGCTACATATACCGAAAACGGAAAACAGACCAAGACAGAGACCGCGAGGCACCCACCGAAACTTCCTTCGAAATACACATAGGCGAAAACCAATCGTACTGCGCGCCGTAGTGGTCCGCCAGCGATATCTTTCCCGTCGCGGAAAGCTCCCAGCTCTGCCGAACGCTGGATTCGCATCCGTATACGGAGGCCTCGTAGCCTGGAAATGGCAACAACAACATCAACAAATCGGCAAGCGTGTGATATATACAAGTTAACAATCATGAACATCATGAACAGCAACATGATCATGGGTCAACACGGTGGAAAAATAGCGCGCCACTTGCAAACAAATCAATTTCCCGTTTTGGTTGTCTTCGCTCGCTCTTTCGAGTGTTTGCGGTTTGCGGGAAGTGGATGGGCATTTGAGACGCCACGCCGGCGGAGCCGTGCGGCGCCCAATTCCGCAGCTTCTGCTGCAACATCTTCCAGCGTCTGCCAGCAGTTATTCACAGAGCCACCGAAAGCACGCGCGACTTTGCTTCCGCTCGTTACTGTGCGGCGGAGGGGAGGCGCGAGGGGGGGGGGGGGTGTACTCATATCATGCACGGCCGTAGTCGTATGACCATAGACCCTCGCATCCCTACTATGCC
>JAYJME010004863.1:0-10569 GCA_036873775.1 Costaria costata
ACAACAACAACAACAACAACAACAACAACAACAACAACAACAACAACAACAACAGCAGCAGCAGCAGCAGCAGCAGCGGTACATTCCTTTCTTCGAAGCCGGTATCCGACACTGACAATGGGATTGCCATAAAAAATCTACCACAGGTACGAATGTCGAATGTACTCGTAGATTCGATAGTGTGTCTCATTTGATTGGCCAAGCCCCACAGTCCCGAACTGACTTTTTTGTTGATCACTTCATTTTTGTACCAGGTATTTCGTACGAAGATGACTTTTTTCATTTTGCTTTCGAAGTTGTATTGCACCTCGGCCCGTCACGACCCGGCGGTCGCCACAAGGAGGCTAAGCCGCGGCCTCAGCTTGAGTATCAGTAGCGTTGCTAGCGGTTTGAGCCATGGTGGCGCGTGACGACGCGTCGACCGACGAGAAGAACAGCGAATTTACAGCAACCGAAATTACTTTCAAATTACGAAATGTATAGCAGCAGCCGTCGACCAGGACGGAAGACAGACAAACAGGACAGAGCCCCTCCCGGAAGGGGGAAGCGAATCCATCCAAACCTGTCTGTTGTATCATCGTCCTTGAACCTGTATCGCTCACCCTGCGTAGCAGCGTGCTCGGCTCCGGCGTCAGCGATACCAAACAAACTGGTCCCAGGTGATACATAGGCCACAAGCTACTCGAGTACCAAAGCAGCCGTACTCATCTGGTTGGCTATAACTACTGTAACAGCAGTTGTATGTAGTTGAAGTTAACTTCTTCCGTACATAACTGACACAACACACATTTTTCTCAAGCTTTTCTCGTACGACCTCGATAATAATGCTACGTACGTACCAGGTACGAAGTAGTACGTACGTACAAGTGCTTGTACGAACGCGTTTTCTGTTTCATTTCAATGCACCGAAAAGGGTTGAAAATGATCAAAATGCGGTCATTTGTCTTTTTGTCGTTTCTATCGACTTTTCGGGGGTGCGGGGTTTTATTCGTCGAAATGCGCGGGGGACTCTTCAAAAGTGATCGAAGACAGCTGACATCAGCCATCAGCCTAGGCGAGTATGAATTACGTCGTGTACGTTGAATTGTTAGGCTGCCGGCCAATTGGAGCACCTCTGGCAGACAGCGAGTTGGTCAGCAGTCAGCACACACCACAGACAGACCGGTCGGGTGAAGTGCGATGCAGAAAGAGCGAGGGCAAGAGCTAGGAATGTGGCCAAGAGTGGACGATCAACCAAAACTCTTGTTGGTGTGCTTCCCCCTCCACTCACCCACAACAAACAATAACAATCCAATCCTCGTCATCGTCGCCATCATCAAGCCTCTCTCTGTGCGGGCGCTGCGAGCCCCAGCCTGTGGAAGCTCGGGGCATTTCCAGGTGAGAGTCCGCGTAGCACCTTGGGAGAGACACCAGGGACCCAGGTCTGTGGTGCTGGGTGTGGGAAAGACGGAAGGACGACGAGAGGGTGACAGCGACCTTGGCAATCGGTACACAGAGACACTGAAATTTTATATACGACATTTTTGAAAGATCTCTTGACGTTTCGTCTCCTGTGCCACTCAATGGGACTACGAGTACACTCGTCCATCTCTCGCGGCTCCTCGCTGCTGCTGCTGCTGCTGCTGCTGGTGCTGCTGGTGCAAAACAGCACAGCTACGCCGTACGAAGTTCTAGTTGTGGGCATGCTCCGGGAAGGACAAACCAGCTGTGCGGCTGCTGTTGTTGGCGTCCCTGCAAGCAAAACCAATTGCTGCCACTGGGGGCTGTTTGTGACTTGTCTTCTTATGCTTCCCCGGAAAAGAAAAAACTACCGTTTGCCCGACTTGGGCGGTTAAAACATTTAGCAGGTTGTTCTCCGTATCATATTCATATGTCTAGACTTATACGTACGCGATCATGAGCCTGTCATTTCGTAGATCAGAGATGTCTGAGATCGAACACATATTATATGACGCATGCACGTTGTGCAAGCAAAAAGAATCATTCGACAACTCGTTGTCGGGCGGGCTATTGCTGCTGCTACAACGTGCTCCGAAGTATATGCTTCCTCGGTCCTTCCACAGCAGTCGCATGCTTCCATGTGGCCATCGCCCGTTCTCTGGCAGCCAGTCGACGGTCTCGAGGCAGGCCGTCGCGCCCCACCGTTCGCGCGTCTGGTATTTTATACACGTACCGGTACCTGGTAAATATTATCCAGCGGCGCGAGTGTTATTTTATCCCGCGCGGCGTAAATATATTCATACCTGGCTCGTACTTCCTATACCATACGAAGTATTATTACTGCTGTGATATATATATGTACCTGGTATGTTCAGAGCCGGAAACGGTTTTTGCGGACAAAACTACTTGGAGATAGTTTGGGATACTTTTTGGGGTAGTGAGAGGGCCGGAAACGGTTTTTGGGGACAAAACTACTTGGAAATAGTTCGGGATTGTTTTTGGGGTACACACATCGTCAGCCTTCGACGTAAAGTCAGCTGAAAAACTGAGGATTTATCTCCGGGTCGCCCGCCACAAAAACACCACAAAATCCTGGTTATAGTATCATATCGCAAGTCATTAACCCCCCGGGATATATTACAGGGTCAACAGGAGAAATAGATTAAAGGCCTATACTACTACGGACCGTATGCTACTTCGTATTTTATGTCTATAGCTACAGGCGGATGTTTCGATTTATGAGACATGCGTGCCAGGCGATGCAAAAATGACCCCGCACTATTTCCAAGTAGTTCGTCTCCGAAAATGGGGGTGCAGCCCTTTTTCTACTGCCCTGTGCAAACGCCTGTATCCTACCCTGATTCCTACTCTGTCCCCCAAGACGGAGGCGCAGTCCTGAAGAGGGTTCATCCGGCTTCGAGTACAAGAGAGGTCTGCTCTTGTACCGAGTGTTTCGATACAAGATACCTCTGGTAATCTGTTTTTATACCACTCTGGACGTAAACATAAATCGTTTTTAGGCACTACTACGAGTATGATATAAAGACCAACCATTCCTTATATTTCCGTCCCGAAAGGTACAGAATACACCACGTCATTTTTTCCCCCACGACTAACTTGAAGTGTATACGGGTACGTACGTGGTTCGCCCCCAAATTAGGTGGGTGAATTAAGTTCTAAAGCTTGCACGTCGGTTCAAGAGTTGGTTCAAGAGCACACAGCGAGAGTACCATACAGCCCCTTGAGGCGTGTGTGGCGATATTTAGACATTACTATAAGACAAGCATTCCTTATATTTCCGTCCAGAAGGTACAGAATACACACGACATTTTTTTCCTTACAACTAACTTGAAGTATATGTACGACATGGTAATTATTTTGTCCCCAAATAAGTGGGTGAATTAAGTTTTAAAGCTTGCACGTTGGTTCAAGAGCACACAGCGTGAGTATCATACAGCCCCTTGAGGCGTGTGTGGCGATACTTAGGCATTACTAAAGACAAGTATTCCTTCTATTTCCGTCCAGAAAGGTACAGAATACACACGTCATTTTTTTCCCTACAACTAACTTTAAGCACATAAGACTGGCAGTTGTTTTGTCGCCAAATAAGTGGGCGAATTAAGTTCTAAAGCTTGCGCGTTAGTTCGAGAGCACACTGAGAGTATCATACAGCCCCTTGAGGCGTGTGTGGCGATATTCGGGCTAGCTTCGCAGGTGGCCGGGACCCCCCCCCTTGCACAATGTGGGCGTAAAAACGTCCTTGTGGAGACATTGCACTATGATATGTAGGAACCGCCACAAGGTGTCGACAACCCTGTTTTTTTTCTACGCCTGATGGTGTGTGTACTACATAGTGCAACTTCTCCACAAGGATTTTTTCACGCCCACATTGTGCAAGGGGGGGGGGATCCGGGGGGGAATCCGGGGATCCCGGCCACCTGTGAAAATTCATGAGCACTTCGTCGCCGAAATATTTATAACCGGCGAGGCTCTCTACCGGAGAAGAACTACGCTACCCGACATCGTTTGAGAGTGATTCAATTGCTGTCGTACAAAATGGCCATGAGGGCCGGTAGGTACCCGTATGCGACGATTATGCGATTATGATGAATTTCAGAGCCACTTTCCTCCAAAGACTCAGGGGGGCACAATCAACGAAAATTGCGGCTATCGGAAGATCTCGTCGAGAATATGTCCATGGACGCGTCGCTCGGCGTTTAACCCTTTCAGAGCCGGAAACGGTTTTTAGAGACAAAACTACTCGGAAATAGTAAAAGGGTCAAACGCTATATAATACCGGTCGTCGAGAATATCGGTGTTGAAGTTCGTCGGAGGGGTGTGTGTTGTCCACCCGGTTTCACTATTAACAAGTACAGAGTACTCGTATTAATAGTAAATGTACTTTCATTTTCCCTCTTAGCCCTTTCACTGCCTCAAAAAGTATCCCACACTATTTCCAAGTAGTTTTGTCCCCAAAAACCGTTTCCGGCTCTAAAGGGGTTTTTTATTAAGTCAGTTTTGGGGTGCGGTAATACAGAATACAGAGGTCCTCAAAAGAAAAGAGCCCCCGAAAAATCAGTCGTACCCTTGTCATACCTGGTATATAATAAAACGTGCCATGCGTACTACGTGAAATACCATGTATAGTATAATATGATACTTGCTTTTGTAAAATTGTTGTAATAGAAACTGCGACAGCCAGCAGTGATGAGCTCTCGAGCAGTTGAGTGGCTTGTTGTGGGTGGTGCCCGATGAAGCAGTGTGGGGTGCAGTGTTGTATCGCACATCCCACACTTCATTTTTGCTGACCCGCGCTGCAAATTTGGGACTTATACTCGAACGGGAAGAAAAAAAAAGTTGACAAAACAATGTGACGGACGGTTTCGGTATCGGTCCCACGAAGCAGCCTGGGCTGCTCCCAATATCACCTCATGAGGTAGGGGGTGTTTGTACCTGTGCCCTGTGCTATGATTGGAAGGGCTTTTCCGACCCCTCCGCCGCATGATTCTACCAGTCGTACCGCTGCCCGCTGTCACTTGATACTTGGTGAGACCGCGCCTGGTATTATATATAGGTTTGGTCTCTGCAGTAGTATACCTTTTGTACAACACCTCGGTCCCCAAAGGGGTAAAAACGATGACGCGACCCCAATCTACAACCAACCCGTAAAATTGAAGCACATCCAGAAGCAAAAGATATGATACTCGTATGTATTACACGAACATAGATTAAAGCAAAAAACACACACACAACAAGTAGCGGCCACGTGGCCACCCCGGTTAACCCTTTAACTACCCCAAAAAGGCACCCCACTCTATTTCCAAGTAGGTTTGTCCCCAAAACCGTTTCCGGCTCTAAAGGGGTCAACAAACCAAGCCATTCGACTCTTCCATCCATAGATATATATGCAAAGAAAGTACGCACTACTCTGCTGTACGAGGTGCCGAAGTCCGCCTCGCTACGACTCGTAGCGACCTCTTCCCTAGCGAGATACAGCCGTACCTTCATGCGACTCGCCGAGCACCTCACGGCGCTTCGCGCTTGCTTGCTGCAAGCAAGCGTCTGCCTGGTCGATCAAAACCCGACGTGCTCCGTCCCGGCATTGTATCTATGGGGGATTTGCGAGGGTCCCGATGGTCATATCATGTTGCACGACAACCTCCCCCCCCGTCTATCCCCACAGGAACTATTTATAGACACGAACCTGTCACAGAATTCCACAAACCGACGATTCTACCGACGACCCTGCTCCCACTTGACACCCTGATCCCTCACCGACCTGATCCCACCCGGACCTGAGCCCCTCAAAACAACCCTGGGTATAGTGTAGCCGCCGGCAGGGGCCATGAAGCACCCCTGATCCCGCGACTTTACCCACCAAAACTAGGTGGCCACCTGAACGGCCAGAGCAAAAACTGGAGCCACACTAAAACTAGCATATTAGTGTCGGACCTGGATCTCGCGTAGTTCTGCTCGCTCACAGGGCAAAGTTCTCCGGTGTTGTGCCCGCACAGCGACCTAGAGTGCTCCCAAACACTACAGTACGACCCCACGGCGCGCCAACCAAGCGGGCCTCTGGTTATAGCGGGAGGGCAGGGTTTCGGGTGGGGGTGGTGGCCGCCGTTTGCCGGGGAGCCGAAAATAGCCTCACGGTCGGGGGGGAAATCATAAAAAGTCTCCTGATAGAACCCTTACATATATATATACCTAATTGAAACAGCATCATAATTTTGTGTGTGTGTGTTCTTCACATTAAACCGTTCTTGTACTCGTCGACATCCAGCGCACCCATTGTCCGTGCTGATTCTTCACCCTAGGAGAAACACGCTCTGTGGTCACAAGCAACGGCACAGAGATAATGCTGGGTACGTCTACCAAATATGTACCAGGTATGTATATTCGACGACGGGAAGGTGTTTAAGACACCCCCTCCCGTCGGACGATTTTCAATGCCGATTTTCTCGACGACCGGTAATAAGAGTATGGGATGAATGATATCGACGAAGTGTCTCTTCCGAATGCCGCCATTTCCGTCGCTTTTTGGAGGAAATCGTCTCCGAAGTTCGTCCGACGGGGGGGGTGTTAGTTATATACACCGACCGTGCGTGGTATATCATATAGTTGGTACATGGAAAAGACTTCGCCTCAGCGGGTAGATCTATCGTAGCCGCCTGGCCTTTCCGTTCGTTTGTAAGCTTGTGGCCACAGAGCGTGTTTCTCCTATCGTAGGGTGAAGAATCAGCACGGACAATAGGTGGGCTGGGTGTCGACGAGTAGAAGAACGGTTTATTGTGAAGAACACACACACAAACAGCAGTTGCGCCCCTCTCGCCCAGCAACAGCGCACGTTTTGTTGTGTGTGTGCGTGTGTTTTTCACATTAACCCCTTTAGAGCCGGAAATGGTTTTTGGGGACAAAACTACTTGCAAATAGTGTGGGATATGTTTTGGGGTAGTAAAAGGGTTACACCGTTCTTCTGCTCATCGACATCCAGCCCACCCATTGTCCGTGCTGATTCTTCACCCTAGGAGAAACACCCTCTGTGGTCACAAGCTTGTTGTGTACCGAGATCAATACTGCTTTATACAGCAGTGGGTACCCCCGTCCTTTGGGAGCTAATAAGAGCGGTCAAAACGGCTTTTCCCGCCCGTACTAAAGGCTCCATATTGAGTTTTGCCCACTGCAGATAAGAGATATATTGATATTTATTAATAGTTGAGGCCGCCTGCTTCTGCTTGTTGTCACGAGGGGTACCCACTGCTGCTGTTGTATTGATAACCACTGGTTGATGCTGTGCGGTACAGGTTGCTCCGACGTTTGCGCGAAGTCTGCTGCACTTTTGCTTTCATTTGTTGTGGTCCGACTGCTATCATACGTATCCACGCCCTCCCGCGCTCTTCTGCCGAGCCGCCGAGCCGCTGAGCTCGAGAGTTCTCAGGGGTTTCCATTGGGTGCGCTCGATATAAGAGAGGGGTTCGGGGTATTCAACCGAAACCTGCGGCAGGTGTGCCAAGTGAAGCGATTTTGACCCTACCGCTGCGAAAGTATCCCCCACGCTACGAAAGCTACGTATTGTGCATTGACCACTACAGGTAAGAGCGATGTTGTGGTTAAAAGCGCCTGCTTCGGCTTGTGACGGGGTTACCCACAGTATTGTTGTATTGGTCAGTTGCACTGGTATGAAGTGCACGCAGAACAGGTGGTCCGACATCGCACGAAAGTCTGCTGCATTGCTTCGTTCACTTTTGCTTCCATTTTTCGTTGCCCGACTGCTGCTATCCACGCCCTCCAGCGCTCTTCTGCCCAGAGAGTCGCCGAGCTCGAATTCTCAGGGGTTTCCATTGGATGCGCTAGATGTAAGAGAGGGGTTCGGGGTATGATATCCGATCAATGCGGCAGGTTTGCCAAGCGCACATTTTGGCACTAATACCACTGCCAAAAATCTCCCACACTAAACCCGAGTAGTTTGTCCCCAAAAACGCGGGTGCAGTTCTGAATCGCTCTTAAACCGTAGCCGCCACTGCAATGCATTTTTTTGTGTTTCACCTGCGGTGTACTCATTCTGTTTACAGTAGAGTAGTGGGGCCTACACAAGGCCGTCAGAATAAGGCGGCCACTCGATATAGGGTGGTTGAACTTCGGTTGGCACGACGGTAGAGCTCTGAATACAACCGCCTATACGAACAGGGTGGCCACTCGATACAGGGCAGGGCGGCCAAACTTCCTTCGCACTGCTATACCGCCTTGCATAGGGCCCCACTCGGTGTTGCAAATCGTGTTCTGCGATCACGATGTAATCGCGATTAAATCGCGATATAATTAATCGAGATCGCGAAAATATGGCCACAGCGATCACGATTAACTTCAGATGCGGAAACGCCCCCCCGAAACCTCCTGTAAAAATATGCAGGAGCTACTATTCAATAGTTTGTTGCTTACATTTATTTTCTTGTTTCGTTTGCCCTCCGATAATGTGGAGCTCATGTTTCAATCCAGTGTGTTCCAAATACTTCTATCTCTTCACAAATTCTGACACGCATGTTCAAAGTTTCAGTTCCGCCGGGCCAACTAATACTTTTTTGGTGACGGTTGGCTCGCTGGAGCACCACTTATTGCCCGGATGTCGCGATTAATCGCGATTCGGTGTTGCTTTTCGTTTGCGATTAATCGCGATTAGTTATCTTTAAGCACGATTATATATACCGCACATGTCGTGTCGCACCTTTTTTTTGGCGCGATTTACAACAGTGGCCCCACTACTGGTGCTGTTCTCAAAAACCAGGTAGCATATTCATATGATACGTGTATACGTGCGTTGATCATTGTCAAGTCCAATTATGACGCAATGAAAGAGGAGAGGTGGGCAGCGTTGGGGACATTTAACAAAAGGCGCGTAACGTGTACCAGGGCTGAGGGTACCAGGTAGCAGCAGAGTTGTTTTTATGTCGGGCGAGAGGGGGGTTGCACTTCATTGTCGTGTATAGCCGTAGTCGTATGACGATAGACCCTCGCGCACCCCTCCGATGCCGGGACGGAGCACGTCGGGCTTTCACCGACCAGGCAGACATCGCTTGCGCCAAGCGCGAAGCGCCGTGAGGTGTTGCTGCCAGCCGCAGCCCGTCCTACTATGGGCCGCTTGTGAGGCGGGCTTCGGCACCTTGTTGCGAACTTTCTTTCGTATGGGTGACGGCGCCCAATGGCTCAATGCAAGGGTGGTGGAAGGGGTCTCACTGCTTAGAGACACCGGGATCTTAAAGTGGCGAAGTAGGAAGTACGAACCATTAACAGGATCAGAGGCAAGGGAAATGGGGATGATCAGCAAAAAATAACATTTTTTGTTGACGTACGTACCTGGTTTTTTGTTTATTTCGTACCGGTACGTATGTGTTAATGTTTCATCCCACCTACATACCTGGTATTATCTCTGCCGTGCTTCTCCAGCTCCTTCCCTTTCCGTAACTCAGACCCGGGCCCAACATGGCAGGCACTCCTCCGCCCTCCCCGGCCACGGTACGGTACGAGCCATCAGTTTTCTTGTTTTTGTTTTTGGCGAGAAGAGTGCACCATTTTATCACTTCGTCAACTATTATTAATAGCGTCGAATCGTGCATAGAATTTGTCAATTGCCTAATACCAGAAGAAGAATCGACACGGACAATGGTTGTGCTGGATGTCGACGAGTAGAAGAACGGTTTAATGTGAAGAACACACACACAGTACGTGACACTTCGTATTGTTATGTAAATAACAAACAAACAAATTGCATGCTGGTCTAGACCAGGGCGGGCGTCAATTTTGGGCTCCGGCACGAAGCGGCAGGCTTTTTGTTTTTTTGCAGCACGCGCCGCAGGCGTGATAGCGCACCGCAGGGCCGCTGGAGGCCGCCCCCCGTGTAGGGGGCACCGGAGGCCAAGAGATGCGATGTATGCGTGAATAAATGCCGGAAAAAAAGCACTTGATAAAGTGCGTGTAGACGCCTCTAAAAGGTTTGTTTGTTTGTTTGTTTTTTTTGCCTACTCATACGACGAAAGTAAAAGGTGCCTCCTTTTGTTTTTGTCGCCTCCGAAAAAAAGACGCGCGTAACATTGTGTTTAGCCTGCGGCGAATATCGTTGCGCGACCCGACACCCGTGTTGCGCTGCGCGCAACACGTCTTCTGTTGCCTGTTGCGCAAAATCGCAATTCCGATCCGAAAATTGCGAAACCCCAACAGCCAAGTACTGCCCTGGTCTAGACTACGGCCTAAAGTAGGTGGTGAAAGGTTGCGCTGGCGCACATATTTTGTATTTTGTTTTGCTTTTTGCACCACGAGCCCGAGGCCGTGGTACGGCTTGCCGCACATCCGGTTTTGAGCGCCGCACCATAATGCAGCGGAGGTAAAAGGTAATGTGCGGATATTTTTTTTCTCCCGCCATATGCTAATCA
Source organism: Costaria costata (assembly GCA_036873775.1). NCBI lineage: Eukaryota > Phaeophyceae > Laminariales > Agaraceae > Costaria > Costaria costata. Next base: position 10,365 of record JAYJME010004863.1, read on the forward strand.
ACTTGTGGGGGGAGTCTTTTTTGCCGCAGGCGAGACCTTTTGGGGTCAATTTCGTAAATTTTGGAGTCTTCGTCGCTGTCGGTGACCATTTGGTGTTTGTCACCTCGAAGTTTGGTGTTTCTTCCGCCAAAGCACGAAGCAGGCATGGGGGGGGAGGTGTACTCATATCATGCACGGCCGTAGTCGTATGACCATAGATACAGTA
>JAYJME010004864.1:0-10569 GCA_036873775.1 Costaria costata
TAGTTTGTGACTTTTGACTGATGGACGCAGAGGCTCTGCTGTAGATATCGTGGTGGTGGCACCTGGTACGAGTACGAGCGTAGCTCGTTGGACGTGTGTTGGGAAATCATTATATAGTCGAAGGTCCAACCTGCAGTGTTTTCGCCTAAAGCCGGAAATGGCTTTGGACATCGTACTTATGCAATAAATCAATACATGCATGGTACGAACGATGAACAAATAAATACGCGCGCAACGAACGAATAATCTAGTTGTGCGTAGATCAACTCGGTGTGCCATCACCATCTGTGCGTTGTTGGCGGTGAAAGCAACGCAAAAGCCCCAGGTACGAACATCGAGCTTCCACCATACACAAAAGCCAAATCCACGACGCATTACCACCATAGTTTTGTGCGGAGGTCCCACAGCCAGCAGTAGTAACACAGTCGAAAAACATCGGTAAATCTGAGCGCAACATACCCTGCACTACACTACGACTAAAACAAGGCCTGCGGAGAGGCTGTATCGCAGGATAAAACATGTTAAGTTTGGCTTACTCACGAGCTACCTACGATGCCCGCCCGCATGCCCGTGTAGGGCATATCGCTGTAGACGAAACTCACAGCAAAGAGCAGACGCTCATCGGTCGAGGTCAATTGCATCAAGTAGGCCGCATTTGAAGAAGATATAGCCTTGTGGCGGCAGTGGCGCTTCAGAGAAAAGGCAGCCCCCCGCCGCAGAAGAAAGGTACAGGTACTGTTGCTTCGCAACTGTTAATAATGTTATTTATGTTTTTTGCTTGCTACCTCCAAAGCACAGCCCATGTTTCAGCCCGATATGAATCCAGTATACTCCCACCACGTGCAGCACCCCCTTTCTATCACTCTCACCCACTCCTTTCCCGCTTCCCGTCCTTGAAAGCTCCGTCACTCCCGTTTCCCATTACTCCGCCACCTCCTACCATAAGGGTCAAGAGTCCTTACTATTTATTGCGAAATTAGTAGTGCAGCAAACCTGCAAGAAACGCCCACTATCCGTCAACCATTTGTTCAGCTCTTTTTACACTCTTCAACTTGCGACCTAGTTTTCATTTCATCGTCGATATTGCCGGGCCAAAACTCCCCCGCTGAAGCAGTATTTTCTGGGTTTCTGCATTCTAAGAAAGAAACTGCTCCGGAAGAACGGTGGGATTTAGGCGCCGGGTCTTCTACGTTTTTCTTCCTAAGATGAAGACCCACCACGATGGCCTCGACGACTACAGCCGCAACCATGCAGGCGTGTGCCGAAACGAGGACAACCTCGAATACGCTCTGGCTGCTAGCTCGCTCGCCGGACACATCTACCTTGAGTAGCAGAGCCAAGTACATGCTCGTGAAGACGATTGCATGCCCCGTCCGGCTCAGCCACGCATCCCACCTCGACTCGTACGGGGCTAGGCCTTCCGACAAGAAAACAAAAAACACCGCCATCATGAGCGCCACGGCAACCTGCGCCGCCGTATTTGGATAGATAAACACGACCACACCAGCAAGCAGTACCCGGCGCCCGCATTCGATGACCTCGTAGTAGAACCGACCAGGTTTGTACGGCTCCCATAGGTCGGAGATGGTATTTACGTGCTGATCTTGGGTACGTCGAGCCTTGTCCGCCAACACTTCACGGTTCCTGAGCAGGAGGGTGGCATAGACCAGGGGAATCCCTACCGTGTACAGAGCGATCATGAAGCCTGCGTATACCTGCAGGGCTTCGTGCTTGGCCGAGTCGCACTTGATCTGATAGTCGGCGCGAAGGAAGTTGTTTTCGTCGTCGAGCTTCTCGCAGGCGAACATACGGAACAACGTGGAAGTGACCGACGAGTAGATGAAAAACGTCAAGAAGAGGAGCATAGACAAGTGCCTGTGGCGGACATTTGCCCGGCCAGCGTCTGACCCCCGGTTGCGCCGCATCGCAATGGCGTATGTAGCAGCGAGGATCGCCACGCATACGAGGGGCGCTATCGTGGAGATAAGCAGACGGTCGTGGAAGTCAGTATCGACGATGCACGCAGCCGAGAGCACCCAGCCCAAGTCGAAGTTGAGGAGGGCAACACCCTCCAGGAACTCGGAGTAGACATCTGGGTAGATCACGTTCGCAATGTCCGTAAACTGGATTTTGGCAGCAACAGGAAGGGAGGGTATGGGTTTAAATCGTGGTCAGTCATGTACCAAAAGGAGCACATCTGGATTGGGCATTTTTTTTATAATTGGGTAAATAATGGCTAAAACGGAGGTATACAAGCAGGGGACTAATAAACTCGAAAGTAATCAGGGTAATATCAAGCTTGAACAGCCATGGCATGAGAACAGATAACATCTATATTTCAGGATGGGCTATTATGTCCCACGGCGGCACGCTTGCAATCTGTAATTTTGGTAGTCTACTCATAGAAGCACTCAGGGACACACATCCCAACCCAACTTCCGTTTTCTTCTCAACAGCGCCCATCGATGGTGATTGCTATGCAAGTGGAATCTAAAATGGCTGTCTGAAACGAGGTTTCTGGCACAATGCTATGCTGGCTTACGGCCATCAGTCCCAACCGCAAGCCCACGTGTGCACGAACTGCTTAGCCACATCAATACACCATCGCCTCTGCCCATTTCTACATGTCACTATTGTGTCTGTTTTCTGCTCATTGCGAAACAAATGGCACCCCCTACGAGTATGTGGGTATTTTTAGTTTCGGCGCGGCACCACGGTGCCCAATGTCTCGGTCGGACATCTCGCGCGCGTGAAATCCTCGACGCCAAGAAGCTGCGGCTGCATCTTTCTCTTAACTTACCTGCGTCAAGATCTGCCACGTGACGATGACGATCTTGAAGGAATGCAGTGGAATGCGCTTCGTCACGCGGGCCAGCAGCCCCCGCCCATCGTCCTCCATCTCCGTGGACACGAGATAGTAAAGGAAGGCAACAGCCGCCAAAATTATCAAGAGCGCGACCACGGCAAGGAGCACAACGCCACCGGTATTGTCGGAGCACTCGGTGCAAGTGCTCTGAGCACCCGCAGCATACCCGTCACTGCAAATGGAACAATCTGCGCAGCACGGGGGTCGCCAGGGGCAACATGGGCAGGGAAGGTGGGGGGGAGGGGCTAGGTTCAATAGGGGGGCAAGCCACGTTAAGGGGGGACGCGTGCTACGATAGAGGTAGCACTTTTTGGCATTTTTGTTTCTGAATGACGAGACTCCTTAACCCAAACTCGCCGGAACGTCATTCTTGTTTAGCAATAAGCTTTTTTTTAATGCCTAGTCCATGGGGTTTCTCATCGGTCTGCCCTTCCAATTTAGTCAAAAACTGCTTTTGGGTGTGATTCGGAGCTCCTAAAGTTAAGAGCCTCAGAAAAAAAAGGGTGCACCTCTATCGTAGCATGGGTCATTAGTGGGACACAACGGTGCGCAGACATTTGAGGTTCGTTGGATACCGTTTTCCGCTCACGCGGGGTCCGTTAAGGGGACATTTCTGCTACAGGTAGCTGTATCGGCACTGTGAAGAACACAATAATACGCCATTCCCCAGTGTGATTCAAGATCGAGTTTTGAAAGAAATACAATCAAAATTCGAAATATACGTATGGTTTCCACGTACGATATCTCTATAACGACGGAAGCTTAGCCTTACGTGAAGTACGTGAAGTGAGCACAGTCGTTGCGGCAGCAATTGGGAGCATTTATTTGGCTCGATTTACAAGCAAGCGATGCTTTGACAATTTCGTGTTGTATCTGAACCAATCGGCCAACATGAGAACTCTGTACGTCTATTCAATGGGAGTGGCGGGTGGTCAGGGTCCCTTGTTTGCAAGTCTCCGTTGCCAGCTCTCGCTGCTGGAGGCGATCAGAACGCGAAGCCACACACACCACGGAACTCCTCCCTTGAATAGGTCTATACCTCACCCAAACAATGGGTTTGAGATGAAATCAAAGCTTCACCCGGCGACCAGTCTCGTACAATACGTAGATGACACAAAAGGTTTTGTATAACGTTGGCGGGGTTCCAATGCTAATGAGGTTTTTTCCTCGGAGGGTATCTAAACAGAATTGCAATCGTAAATCATGGGCGAGAATTGTCGTAAACAGGGAGATGATTGGTTTATGCGACAAACAACGTGTCCCCCTTCGAGCTTTTGAATTTGCGAGAAAAAGAGAGGTCTACAGTGCAAAACCTATAAATACAAACATGAAACCGTCCCCTGAAAATCGAAAAGTGAATCATAAACACGAGCCGCAACAGTCCTGCGTGTCTTGTACTGGTCAGCGATTTCGTACGCAGCCATGTCGACAAATCTGTCGTATACAGCACACAACCCACAGCTAGCACGGCGAACACAGTCACACAGATCCCCGGTAAATCGTCAGTAGGCGAACCACATCCAAATCCCAGACGATCCCTGGCCTTTGTTTCCGGAGCGTTGCTAAAGCGAGGAAACCTTGAAGGTAATTGAGCTGGATGCCCTCGACAGTGAGGTTGGAATTAACTGTCGTCTCAAGGTGAAGATCAAGATTAATCCAGGGGCGTCAACCTTGGAGGCGCCACCACCTCCACAAGAAGCCAAACGACCTCCCGGTGTAAACTTGTCGTCGTGTCTCCCCCCTGCTGTGGAGAATCTGTCTTGCCGAGCGCTAGATTGACGGCATGTGTACACCGCTATAAACGGGCACGTAGCTGGTAAACGTCCCGTTGGTTTTCGGCTGGTTTTCTTTCGGCAGCTCTTTGGATACTTTTACAACACCGTCGACACCGAATTAACCTCGAGTTACGATTTGTACGATTTCGATTGTGCTTAGACACGCCCTCAGTTAGAGATCCCCGCCAGCCATACACATGTTGGCTGAAGTGTGCTACCCTGACGTACAGCGCGTTCAAAGGTGTGGCGGATAGGCCGATTGGTAGTCTAGCCACAGTTCGCAGAACGGGTAATCGGAACGAGGCATTGTAAGGAACGAGCGGGTTACGAGCGAGATACACACTGAATGCGCCCAAAACGCGCGTTAAATAGTCGGCCACGGTCCAGAATGTACTAATGTTTACAGCAGTAGGGGACCCTCTATAGTGCTGGTATGTGCCAGACGTTGTATGCCAGACTGTAGTATCGGCACTATACGGAATCGTAAACAGGCACTATTCCGCATACTGCCGTTACTGATTGCTCCCATCTGCGCCAAGCGAATTCACAGGAACTGCGGTAGAGAGCAACCGGCGCTGTAGAGATACCACTACTGCTGTATTTTCGTTTCCCCTCACCTGAGTTATTCCCGCCAACGTTAGTGCAATCACCCCTCCGACCATGGCCGCCATCGCGACAATGGTGATGGTAGAAACCGAAACGAAACTGGCCACCATCACGTCGCGGCCCACCAGCGCGTACATGCTGTGTCTGAGAATAACCACCTACCGGGAAGGGAAGAGTGAACGCGTACCAAAATTTATTGATAGCGTTAAATTAAATTGACTACTGTAACTCTTATTTTATATAGGAACTCGGGTAGGACGATATTTATTTATGTATAACTGGCTCCAATGCGTGTGTTTTGATGGTGGAAGGTTCTAAGAGAGTTATTGCAAGAGTTTTTTCGTAAACTTTGGCGGTCGAAACATTGAGTGTAAAGGCATGCAAAAAATTGCTTCAGCGTGCTCGAAAGGGGTCTTCATTTTCCGGTACCGTTATAATTAGACACTCGCATTGATCATTGTTGGGGGTGTAACAAGAAAAACGCTTCTTAGGATACGGGCGTGCTACGGTCTGAGGTGTATGCTATGCTTCAGGTATGTGTTACAGTTTGTTGCTTGGGGTATCCCTCCGCTCCTGATTCGCTGGAGCCTGCCGTGTGACCACGGACTAGATAGATCATGGCCACGAGTTCACGTGAAAACAACAACAACAGCAACAACAACAACGACAACGACAACAACAACAACATCGGCAACAGCAACAGCAACACAACAACACCAAAACAAACCACAGATAGTAAACTTTTGCCTGATTGAACGGGGAGATGGGGATCGCTGCAGTAGAACACAAGGACTACTCGTGGGGTGGACTGTTTCCCCATCAGTCAAGCTGATTCTACTGTAGGTACCGCACAAATCTCGAACTGTATTTGGGCAGCACTACGTACGACCTTGAAGTATAGATCTCGGCCGTCTGGCGTGACTAAATACCTAGCCGCACAATCCAAACCGATGATTTCGTAGTTAGTTGCTGCCGGCAAACCAACGACAAGTCCAGCGCATCGCCCCTCTCACACCCGCCACCTTAGGCAGTTATCTTCGTTCCGCGGCCCCTGGCGGCTCTTGTGGTTTGTGGAAAGGTTATCCGTGACCTCAGGTCGTTTTCAAAACGTCCGAAGTTTCGGCGTTTTGTTTTCGTGCTTCTCTGTCCCTCCGCGTTTGTCGCTTTTTGCAACGCTCCGACCTCGCGCCACACAAGTCTATTTGACCCAGTGGGAAACTCGATCCCCCAATCACACGGGCTACCGCACGAGTACGAGATTCCAACCGGCGACAAAGCTCCGACCCTTTCGAGGCGGCTGTTTTTGAAACTGCCTCTACTCTGGCCAGACCCCGAAACAACCGACTCACAAACATTGACCAAACCCAGTGGGGATCGGCCGAAAATAAGCCTGCTCCAAAACCGATAATTCAGAAAAAAGGAGACGGGTCAAAAGCGTCCCACCCGCGGTCTTAACGTCCGGGACGGTGCAGCCAACCCTAGCCCTGCCCTTCCCCTATCCTCGTGCCAAACTGCCAACCCACAGTGTCTAAACCCACATGGCTGGGTATGTAGAGGATGAGGTGGACCACAACCAGAGCCTTGAAGCAGGCAGCCACCGGTCCCGAGAAATTGTCCAGGATGTCCCCCGCCGTGGCCGACCGGAATGCTAGGTACCCGGCGATACCCGTGCAGTAACACAAAAATGCTGCAGCGAATATCGATGTGCCGGCGACCACCCCCCACTCTCTGGCCAAGAAGGAAACCCCGGGTTTCCCAAACAAACAAAGAGGTGTGTTGACCCCTTTAGGATTGGACCCGCGTTTTCGGGACAAACCACTTGGGATTAGAGTTTACTCTACTCTGCAGTAGGGTCAAGGGTTACAAGAAGAAAGCGGCCGGGGGCGGGGGTTATTACAAGGAACAAACATTTGGCGGGGTAGAAAGGAAATGGTCGACCGGGGGATGGATCTAGGGGGCAGTAGAGTGTTGAACTCCGTGTAAACAATGTGTAGTTCTTGGAGTATTCCCCCATGGGCAAACTTTCGTATAACCCATAATTACGGTCCCGCCGCCGACATCTAGATATGTATATACCCTGCTGCAACGCTACCTAGAGGCACTGATGGTATCTCTCAAGTGAGGAGCTACCGAAAACCTGTTTCTGGTGGTACAGTAGAGGGTGTACCTTAACCCTTTTACTACCCCAAAAGAGCATCCCACACTCTTTCCAAGTAGGGTTGTCCCCAAAAACCGTTTCCGGCTGTAAAGCGGTTAAGCTCATGTTCTTGCAGCCTGCCAGAGCAAATCGGAAGAATGAGCTCGACTACCCAGCTTGTGTTGCAGTTTCTTGAACTGTAACGCTTTTTCGGTTTCGCGGTGTGTACAAAAATGTCGGGGGTTGACTGTTACGCCGCACCAAAACACGACCGATGCTACAAACAAGGGGAGGAGGAAGGAGACACATCTAGGTTTTTCGTTTTGACGGACGACCTGAGCCACTCGGAAGGGGTGTCTACCCTCTCTGTTTCTCAATATTAAGCTTTGTTGTGGCTCTTTGTTTTGTGACGAAAACAGAGGTGGAAAAAACAAACGTCCGATGGTTTAGAGAGGTAAATGTGTCACTCGCTCCCGGAGTGGCCTAAGCGCCGAATTGAAAATAATGGGGGTATAAGGATGTTAGTTAGTCCAAAATACCGTTGCGCCAGTCATCTTCTGGTCCCATCGCATGCGTGTAATTTTCTGTGTATTTATTGGGTGGGTACCTAGCAGATCAGATTGTGCTTCGAGAAGCGGGCTACCGTAGGGGTGCAAGCAACATATGTACATTGTTTTTCTGACGCTCCACACGTGAGGAGGTCCGTGTTATGTTTCACGCCCCGAGACACACCAAAATACGACCCTAAAACAGAATGTACAATTCAACCTGGTGAACACGCCCATTCATGAGCCCTGTGTGAAAAACACGGTTTTGTTCCCCACCCCAACGATACGGGGTTAGTTGCTCAAATGGCGGGGCTCCATCTCAGGCAGAAACAGGCTTGGGCTAGGAAGTAATGCCTCCATCGTATCGAGCGCCATAGGGAAAGCTAGCTATGTTGTTGGCCAAGGCATGGAGCATCGGCTAACTTACGTGCTCCCCCTAAGATGCCTGCTACGACTATTTGAGCAGAGCACTTATTGGACACAGATATGAGATAAAATAAATGAAGGGAACTCTGGACTAAGGAACTACTCTATATCGTTTGTTTCCTTTTTCTAAACCCAATATTTTCGTTTTTTGCACCCTGGTCGAATGGATTTCTCTCGTCGGGTTAATAAGAGTAAACCTTACGTCAAAGCCCGCTTTGGGGGGGGGGGAGATGTAAGAGGAGAGCTCCCTGTATTAGGAGCCTCACAAACAAATATCATGGAGCATTATCCTTATCGGAGCATATGCGTCTTACCGTAGTACCTGTCCCCTCCGAAGCGACCCCGCAGAAGCTTCCACCAGGGCTGAAAGCGAAGCGACTGGTCGGGCACAGGAAGCCACCAAAATCGAACATATTCCACAAAGCATATATGTAAATATATATATATATATATATATATATATATGTTTACACCGAAACGTAGACGAAGTTGTCGCCCTCGAACGTTTTTAGCGCTGGGCCGAAGGGATGCTACATTATGTACACGCAAACCCGTTTGGCCATGCCATGGCGCCTTGTCCTAACTGCGCCGTGGCCCCGCCGCCCGGGTATTTGTTGCTGCATGCAGGCAGAGATGATTATTATACCTTAGCACCGTACCGCGTTCTGGAACCATATTGGAAGAGCGTTCAGAGGGGGTGGCCTCGATAGTTCTAAGGAGTACGTTTACCAGAAATATCAAAGAAAGTTGTCCTTCGTTCGCAATTCAACGAAGCCGAGTCGTTGTTTCCCATCGGCAACCTAAGCGCAAACCTCGCCCCTCCCCCCTAGGAGCATACCGGGGCACAGTAGTGCAATGGCGGGCGGCCGATGCCTCCCATTTATCAAAACAACCAGGTATCTTCGCGAGACATGATACGACCCGGAAGCCAGGTGAAGAACGTTTCGAAATATCGTGGGTCGGGTCAGGTAAGCTCGGATCAGGAGACTCTCGGAACTCTCATTGGTCGGCTAAGGTCAGAGTCGGGTGAGAAGGTTCTCCATGTTCCAAATAACACGGGTAGGGTCGGGTCGGGGTCGGGTCAACTTAACCCGACCGGACTCGACCCGACCCGTGAGGCTTGACCCGACCCGTGAACAGCGCTGAAATAACTGATTAGTGGTGCGGCAAAACAAAAACACCCCCGTCCTCACTTCACTGTGCGCGTTCCCATTCCCGAGTAGCTGTGGAGCGCCGCGGGGGCGAAGGTGACCGCGAACAACAGAGACCCCATCTTCGACAAACACGCCGTCCAGTCCCACGCAAGGAGGTGGGCATCCAACCCAATGGGGGAGGTTTCGGACAGCCGTTCAGCCGCCGCGTAGGAAGGGCTCCCCGCCACGACAAGGCACACCACTGCAACGATCGTAAAGAGGGAGATCGGCGCGAGCAACCTGCTGCGACGAAGAAGGAAAATGCCGATATGAAACGTAAAATGATGTTATATTGACGTTGCGTCCACCTCAGCCCCTCCCCTCTCCAAACGCTCCTTTTGTTCCCCTGCCAACAAACACTCAACCCGAACAACGACGGCCCAATGATATTTTGGGAAGAACCGAAGTTGCGATAAGGCGGGTGGTAACTTCGACGCCATCGATTTTAACTATTAATAAGTAGTGATATTTCTTCGTTGGTCCCGTCAACCGTGGTCGTGGTGATGGTGGTGGTGGGTGGTGGTAGTGGTGGGTGGTGGGTGGTGGGTGGTGGTCGTAAAGGCGTGTTTTTGGAGGCGGTTCCAACGGATCGAACGTGCGTATGATGTGGCGCGGCGTGTGGTATAGTGTGGTTTTGCTTTTGGTACGCGGTGTGGTGGGGTGACTTCCCCACCCCCCTCGTTCGAAGAGTGCAGTTATCTGTCACCTACCGTATACCTGAGGTTGCTGAAGTGCCTGATGAGACACGGCGGTAGGACAAACACCAGGAATATCATCGGCGTCACGAAGTAGAAGCTTTACCACCACACTCCGGTACCTCCCCCCGCACACTCGGCGATCAGAGAGGTCGTCAAGCCCCCGATGAGGAGAACGTAAGAGCACACCGCGCCGGCCATCTGCACGGCAATGGAGCCATCCACCACGGCAGGCCCGTACGTTCCGAGCGTTCGCCCTGCCAGCTCCGTGTACTCGAGATCGTCTAGCGCCGTTCCGCTGCCGCCATCTCCCTTACCGCCAT
>JAYJME010004865.1:0-10568 GCA_036873775.1 Costaria costata
CTAGCAATGTCTGCCTGGCCGGTGAAAACCCGACGTGCTCCGTCCCGGCACAGTAGGGATGCGAGGGTCTATGGCCAGACGACTACGTCCATGCACGAATTGAGTACCCCTCCCCCCCCCATGAACGAACCATCATGCATCACTTGCCTACCGTACAGTAGCAATATTCGATAAAAATCGACGTGAGGAATGCTACATGCACCCTAAGCGCGACAGCGTAGAAGTCATGCATTCGTGGGGGGTGAGCGATTGACTGCTGTGACCAGGCCTTGTCCGGAAGGTTGTTGAGTGTAAAAAGCTCCTGCGAGATGAGCTGTTCAGCTGGAAAAGTAAAAGCGACGATCGAAAACGAAGAAAAGAACACGTGAACGAATGTGGTTCGAATTCAGCTCGACCGTCCTCTCTGTTGCGGCGGCACCCACCTCGTCCCCTCTAGAATGCGATCGTCCTGTGCCATCGACCCCAACTCCCCCCATGACTGCATGCATCGTGTGTTGCACTGTCGTATGGCGTGCCGAATGAAGCACCATCGTCCCTCATCATCCACCCTTGATGGCTTGCTTTGGCGATTTTTGATTTTGTTTTTACATCTTTCATTGTGTAATATATTAGGTAGTTTGTCGATAACTCGACAATTCGATAGTTCGATAATTCGATAATTCGATAATTCGATATTTCGATATTTCGATATTTCGATATTTCGATATTTCGATAATTCGATATTTTCGATAATTTGATGATGCGATAAATCGATATTTCGATGACTCGATAATTTGATAATTCGACAGGTCGATACTCATCTTTTCATGTTATCATGTTGTTATGTTGTCGTATTTTGATGTACTGTAATCTTATGACCATGTTAACCATAATTTCCTCTTCTTTTTTTTTGTGAAGGTACTATGAAGAGGGTGCGGACGAGGTCTGCTTCCTGAACATCACCTCCTTCCGCCAGGGGGTGCTTGACGACATCCCCATGCTAAAGGTAAGACGGGCCCGTGCTAAAGGCAATTCATCCCCATGCTGAAGGTAAACACTCGTGCTGATGCTACTGTACCCCTCTATCAAACTAACACTAACACGCGATATTGCGGCATTGCGGACGGGAAACCTCGAACGGCTCTCCTATCCGTTGGCTGAATTAGCCGTTTCTACTGGGCATTTTCTTCTTTCAGAATCAATTTGCGGCAAAGAAAAACCACGTTGAGTACAGTTTCAGTACCTTTTTCGTATATAACGAGGCGTTTCGTGGAAAACCTAAAGTACCCTGTGGTAGTACCGGACTTACTGATTCATTTGTAACCGACAACAGGGACGCCTTTGCTTAGGCATCTCCTTTTTAGCTGCGATGCATACGGCGTACATACACATACCGTAGTTTGTGACCACGGAACCTTTATCTTTGTAATACTACTGTAGGAAGAAACATGAGTACGGACCCTGGGTGTGATGAATCCCGTTGGGTAGAATTGCCGTTGAGTAGGAATAGCAAGCCGATGTGGCGCCGCATTTTTGTCGGAGATCCCGTAGATCTGATAAGCACAATAGGACAGACCCAATCGTCGTCCATTGGCGCGTGTGTGCTTGCGCATGCATGGCGTCTTCGGCGCTTGTCGAATTCTCTACCGGTAATGTCTAACGTCATACAGGTGGATAGGAGTGGACTATATGTCGGACTGAACGTTCGACCGCTGTTAGTGCTACAATAAAGATATTATAGGAAATCTTGATATCGGGTATAGGGTAGGGTATGGTAGGGTATAGGGTAGGGTAGGGTAGGGTAGGGTCGGGTCGGGTCGGGTAGGGTAGAATATATGATAGGATGGGATAGGATAGGATAGGATGGTATAGGAAAGGTCATTATCGCGAACTGACTACCGCTTTCGCCCGATTTTGGTTGCCCCAATGAAGGTACTGGAGCTGGCCTCTGAGAGGGTGTTCGTACCCCTGACCGTCGGCGGTGGCATCAGGAGCTACACCGACGACGATGGCAAGGTGACGTCATAATTATTGTTTTTGCATCAAAATTCAAGAATTTCACAGTTTACAGAATACACGACAGGGAGCACCTCTGAGTCGGGACCTCCGCCCCACACAGTGCTGTTAGCAGATATTAGCAAATGAAGGTACATCATGCAAAGGTGTATTCATAGCTCTGACAAGGTGATTTCATCAATGCGCAGAGCACGATTTACCTGTTTTTCAATCATATCCCCCCTTTGGTCTCCTTGACGCGACGTACGAGTATTGGATTCTGCCAGTGCGTGACCATTCTTTTCTTCGTCAAAGGATGGGAGATACGCGATTGGGTGTGATGATTGATGATTGGTGTGCCCACCAGCCGTTACGCCCCTTGGCTGTGTTCCATGCCGTTCGGAGCTATCGATATGACGTGCCACCAGCGTCGCCGAAGCACAATGCTTTGTAGTTTCCATATCCCACACGCCCTTCATGGTATTTACCATACGTCCCACGTGCCATGTATGGTACGTACCGTATGTCCCTTGTGCCATATATGTCACGCGTGCCCTATATAGTGCGTACCATATGTCCCACGTGCCCTGTATGGTACGTAGAACACCCCACGTATCGGGTATTAGGTGTTCGGTTATATGGTACTGTCTGCTTGTGCATACATGTTCGTTGGTTTGTTTCTTGTCTGCAGTCCGGGTCCGGACCAATCTGGAGGTATTGTAATCCTTGGTTGGTGCCCCGGTTTTATCTTATCGTGTACCTTATCGTGTACCTTATCGTGTACCTTATCGTGTACCTTATTGTGTACCTTATCGTGCAACTTATTGTGTACCTTATGGTGCACCTTATCGTGTACCTTGTCGTATACCAGTAGTTTTTTCGTGTTCCTTTTCATGTTCCTTATCGTGTACCTTATCGTGTACCTTATCGTGTATCTTATCGTGTACCTTATCGTGCACCTTATCGTGTACCTTGTCGTATACCAGTATTTTTTTCATGTTCCTTATCGTGGCCGACCGTAACTTTTTTTGTGGACAGACGTACTCAGCCGTGGAAGTGGCCTCACGGTACTTCAGGGCTGGCGCAGACAAGATCTCTCTGGGCTCTGACGCCGTATATGCCGCGGAGGTAAGTCGCCCGTGAAACTGCCAAACCCTTCACTTTGTTTTATATGTACCGTTCATATGCTGCATAGTTGAAACACCTGAAACAATTAATACAATTTGTACGTTTGTACCCACGCAGGTTGGCAAGTTCAATCCATACAATTTTACTGTAATTTGTATTATTCATAAAGTTCATACTGTGCACTTCATACAACCCATACAATTTTATACAGTCATAAAAAAATGCGTATTTTTTGCACCCGCGCAGGAGGTGCAGGTCCAATTCACCAACTCATACATATGCTTGGTCGAAATACGCGCGCCCTTTCAGGGTATATATCGACCGCTTCTCTTTTCCGTTCTTGAGTTCATCACCCCTGTCGTCCCTCTCTTCTTTCGCTCGTGAGGTCATGATCCCTGTCATCCCTGTCATCCGTGTCATCCCTCTCTTGTCGCGCGTGACGTCATCATCTCTATGATCCTTATCTCTTTTGCTTGCGACTTCACCACCCCTCTCATCCCTGCCCTCTCCTTTTGCTTGTGATGCTATCATCCCTCTAATCCCTCTCTCTTTTCACTCGCGACGTCAGACGGTATCATCCCTGTCTTCCCTCTACTTTTGTTGGTACGGCTATCATCCCTCTCAGTCCTTTCATCAGTCTCTCTTTCCACTCGCAACACGCTTTCGCCCCCCCCCCCCCCCATTTGCAGGCCCTGCTAGCCCGAGGTGGGACCTTGACCGGAGACAGTTCGATCGAGCAGATCTCCCACGTGTACGGGAAGCAGGCCGTTGTCGTGTCGGTCGACCCCAAGAGGGTGAGATAACGCTATTACCCTACGTCTTACAGTCCTGCAACAATAGCACCCTACTCGTATGTACGTACCCTACGCTGCCGGTCCTGTCATAGGAAAGAGCCCCACGAGAACCCCAGCCTGAGACTGCCGGGAAAATAAGAAATTCAGGAGCGGTTGTGCTAAAGTTTGTGCGAAACACAGGACCCGTTCTATATATGAAATCTAGCCTGGGCCAGTATCCCGTTTTCCTATTTGATAGCCGGTACTGTACCTAAACAGAAAGCAGATAATCGAGGTATCGACATCGATCGTCCGCCGGAGTGTGGTATATCGTCGTTGCCCTATCCGGTAGTATTCGTAGTGCCCTAAATGCGGTATATCCAGTGCAAGACAGTGCGTAAGAAATTGAGAGTTAATGCACGTTGGCTCGACCTTTGCACGAATTAATTGAGGTCTATTTTTTGTGCTGATAGTGATGAGGACACAGCGTGCCTCACATAAGAACTTGAACCTTTTGTCCATGCTAAGCGTTTCTTAACTGGTGTGTGTTGTGGTGTCGAGTTTCTTAAGTGGAAGTAGAAGTTGAAGGGTCATATTGATGTCGATCGACCCCCGGAGGGTGGCGAACTATCGGCGTTACCCTATCCTACAGCCCTACTCGCCCAAAACAGCTATAGTACGTTACCCTATTACGAAGGACCACAGTTAATAGGACCTACTGGAGACACAGTAGAACCTGCTGTAGACACCAAAACCTACATATTTCCCTATTTTTGCTAACAATATTTTGTTCTATTTACTATGGTTCCCCGTCATAGCCGTCGGTACAGCTGTATCAGGGTACCTAGCTGTTAGTGCCGGTCTGTCGGTGTTTAGTGCCGCGGTCTGCTTGAAGAAAAATCAACCGCCTGGAAGGGACAGAAACAGTGTACTCGTACTCGCACTCCTGCAGTGCTTCACACTGCTGCCATTAATAGAAGACATGGGTTAAAAAATACTTAAAGTCCTCGCCTGGTGTTTCGTCTCGTTGGTACTGCAAAATGAACCCAGCTCTGTTTACAAGCAATGCCATTTGTCACCGAATCAAAGGGTGCAGTTTTGTTAAGGCCTGAGGGCTGAAATAGCGAAATACCACTATTAATGCTGAAGTGCTGCCGTGTAGCCGTTTCATCCAACGGCTATTAATAGCATGTTTGCTTTTCAAAAAGCATTGCGAAGGAGCACTGTTAAAATAGCAGGTGCCTGGTACGTACTCGTTTTTCGTCGTTCGTATTGTTTGGGCGGACGGTGTTCATTCCTACCCAGGTGTATGTCACGTCGCCGGAAGACGCTCCGAAGCACACGGTGCTGAAGATCAAGGACACGGAAAAGGGAGGCCCGATGGGGCAACGCCACTGCTGGTACCAGTGCACCGTTAAGGGCGGAAGGGAGGGGAAGGACATCGACGCCATGTCGCTCGCCAAGGTATATATATACGAAGTATACATACTTTAAAGTATATATATAATATAATGGATGATAACATATCGTGGGTGCAAGGCTGCAAATGTTGAAAAGCAAAACATATGCCGAGACATTTGTGAGAGCGATTATGTCGATCACCAAGGTAACGCGATGTTGCCAAAACAGATCGTGAACATGTCGAGCCAAGTATGAGAGCGATGTCCTCAGCAAAGCACGGTGATGCTGCATCAAAAGAAGACATATACGGAGTAAGGTATGAGCGCGATGTTACCCATCCAAGATACGATATCGATTGGACTGTTTCGACACCGATTGCATTTCTCGAAATCCCGATACGATTGTTCCGACCACGACCTGATTTTCCGGCACACGTACTCGGCTGTTCCCGTACTACCGCGTTTTGTTGGAAAATTCCGACGGAGAGTTCTTCTCGGCCCTTTCATATTTTGTTTTCACTCTGTCGTCGTTAGCTATCATAACCATAGTTGTGCGACTTCTTTCGTTTGAGTTGCATGTTTTTCTTTCCATTTTGTCATGGATGGACGATGAACTTATGTATACATGGACAGACGATGGCCCAATATACTATATGCATTGGGGGACGAATAAGCTATGCCTGGTACCTGGTATATGACTGGTATGATACACGTCGTATGCCTGGATAGACGATTGACCTATATTTCTATTAAAAGTATATACGCATGGTTAAGCTATATATGCATGGACGCACGATAAACCGACGCATGGATGCACAATTAGCTGCTGATGCATGGAAGGAAGATTAACCTATAGCAAATATGCTTAGATGGACGAGTTAGCGTTTTATACCGTACTTCGTATGTACAGATGAACGTCTCACCTATGGATGGATGGGCGATGACCCTATCGTATATGCATTGATGGGCGACGAACTAATCCATGCATGCATGAATGTACGATTAACGTGTACATGCATGGATGAACGATTGGTAGAGCTGTGAGTTGGATGACTAAAAGTCGCCAGCTAGTTATTGGTTGGCTAGGTATTATAGTTAGTTGCAGCGGTGCCAACTATCCGATTATTTGGGTTTCCTTGTTTATAGAAGGTTTATTTGCTACGGGGTGCGCATATTTCCCCGTAGGACCACCCGCTCAGGGCGGGAGAGAAAGCTGAGAGGTCTTTTGCACCTCATTGAGCATCAAACCCCATCGCCATCGACGGTGCCGGTGCCGATGGCAGTGCCGAAGGTCGTTGGCGTATATTTTATCGTATTTTTTGTAATGTATAATGAGGCCAGATAGCGCCAGCCGACTAGTCCTAAAGTCAGTTAGTTGGCTAGCTTTGCCAGCCAACTAATAACTAGCCGGGAAATCCAGCCAACTCGCAGTCCTAGTAAAAGGGCCAACAGAAAACAGTCATATTGCCCATTGTCCAGGGTGTGGTAGACTGGCCTGGTTTGGTGTTTCTGTTGCAATCGGAACCTATTAATAGACAACAGTTATATTTCCCATTGTTCAGGGTGAGGTATATAGATTACCTGGTTCTGTGTTGCAATGGGAAGCTATTAATAAACAATAGTCGTATTGTACTGTCTATTACTAGGGTGTCGTTGAGTACAGTACCTGGTTCCGTGTTACTGTTGCAACAATAACATATTGGTACCGGTATAAAACAGTCATGCGAAGTGTTGCCCATTATCCAGTGTGTTTCTGTTGCAATAGGAACACATTCATAGACAACATGAATACGTAGTCGTATTGAGTATATATTGACCAATGTCCAGGGTGTCGTAGATTACCTGGTGACGAAGTCGTTTTCCTCGGGAAGCGTAAGGAGGTGGTCGATGGACCCCGTCGCAGCGTTCCAGAGGTAGACAGCCTGTCCGAGAGCAACGGCCAGCACCTGCAGCACCACAACAAATACATGTCGCTTAGGCACGCGACCCGAGGACTACAAACTCCAAAGCTACAGATACAGAGTACATCGCCAACACCCATCAAGCACGGTGCAACAAACAAATTATAGCAATGGCGACAACGTCTTTGCCGACAGTATCAATATCACGAAAAGAAATAACGTCGAGGTACGATACTGACATGACAGACTCGCCCTATGCGCAGGACTACTCGGCACACAAAATTGTGCAGGACGTAGGTCTTATTGGTCGAGGCCGGCCTTTCGGCCGCCCGGGATTTTTTGGGAGGAACGACATCAACAAAACGATGGGGCCGCGTGACTGCCCCTGCCGACCTCAAGCCACCCAAAGGGTCGGGGTTAGGGTTAAGGTCTGAGGTCGGGTTGGTCTGTGCCGACGTGCAAAGTTGAAATTGACCACACACGTCCTGCACAACACAAAATACCGACCAGTCCTGCACACAGGGGTAGCCCGTACTGACACCTTCGATGAAAACCAAGGCGACCAAAACACGTGAAACATAACGAAGACAGCCACCGAGACAGAAGAGGGCGCTCAAATTGAATTTCGTAGGGCTGCATACACCTTGCCCCAGCTTTGTCAAAACATTGAAATGTACTGTACAGCAGTACTTGACATTAAAAACCCTAACCCTCACCGCTTGGGAAATTTCTCGGAAATAAAGTGTATTGAGGAGTTATTTAGTGTGGAGTGTCAACCATTTTGTCGAAGCTGGACCAAGTCGGAAACACTGCTGAATCCACAACACAACCAAGACATTAACGACACGCACGAACGAGGTCAGGTAGAGCAACTAGACTGCAAGCGTACAGACGTGACCTTGTGTAGCCTTTTTCACTGGTGGAGGAAGATTCCTGGAATAATCCTTCCAGGTTCGGGGTACGGGTTCAGGTGAGCAAAACAAGACGACGTCTTTGAAGTTTCTGAACCACAATTTCTTTTTCCCCCTCCACCGCTCGCGAACTTTACTCAGAATATTCCTGGAAACCAGGTCAGTTCTATCCAATTGTAATCTGACATCCAATAGGTAGATACTACAAATGTATGGCGGGGACCTGGTTCAGCCTTTCTTTTTTGTCCAGAATGTTTCTATGAATAGGTATGTTTTGTCTTATATGCCTGTAAATAATATATACCAGATATATACGAGTACGAGCACACTTGATACCAGCGAATGCGAGTTTCTTCTTTACACGGGCGCCAAAATCTCAGGACCCAGTTCCAGCTGGCTGAAGCCAGATTTTGCTTGAGTTTAAAGGCATGTTGCGACCGCCGAAAAACTTCCACCAAGGCCAAACTACAAGGAAACGATATTATAACCACAAACATATAATGTATCCTGCTGCGCGAGCTCCTAGCGACAGCTATACCATCTTAATCCGATCTCCAGGGCTGGTAGCACTCACGTTGTTGTGTCCCCAGGAGATGAGGTTGAGGTAGTAGTCGTCGACAAGATCGGGCGCGTCGAGGATGCGCAGCGGGGCGGAAGGAATGCTCCTGCCCACCGACGCTCGGGCGATAGACGAGTTGCTCATGGTGTGCAGCACCTAACGAGCAGAACGGTAAGATACGGCGCTGCTCAGATATTCGATAATTACAGGCCTGTACATTTTGCCCATTTATGCCAAACTATTGGTAAAGAATACAGCGGTGTCACCACCGAATGCTTTTCGATGGGCTGAGCTGGCCCTATCTGTCCCTATTGGGCACCTTACTCCTGGATGCCACCAGCTATTTCCCTGCCCAAAACGTGAGCGCAGTGGTAAGTACTATTAATAGTGTTACCTTTTATAGTAGTGGTGCCTCTATAGTGCCGGTCGAGTAATGCTGGTTGTCCGCTACACTAGTGCCTGTGAAATCGCTTGGCACATACGCAGAACAACCAGTAGTGACAGTATGCGGACGAGTGCCACTTCCCGCTACATATTTCCGGCTGGTATCATAAATACCGGCAGCATATAGGGACCACAACTGAGACGATAAATAGCCCTTTTGTGACCAGGGTATAGGGACAGAAAAAAAAAACATGTGCGGTCTTCTGAACCATATATTAACAGGAAAATGGCGTGCAGCAGTACAAGCATCGCCATGCTGCTGCGCACGCGCGTGTCGTACCAGTATTATATTACACGCCTCCCTATGCTGTAGTTCGGGTACATCTTCTACCCCAGCAGCCCCACCTGTTCTGTGAATCCGATATATACTGCTGGAACTGCCAGTTATTTTGGACACTATTAATACTATTAATAGTATGCGAAGTACATGAACAATGCCCGCGCAAGTCCCAAAGGAGTTAATGCTATTAATAGCTGTAAAATAAAGATGCTACTCGTATTAATAGTAGAGCGTGGCTTGACACCTTGACTGACCGTCCCTGACCGCCTCCCACACTAAAAATAGTATACTTATACAGGCAAAAATAGGTCTTGACGTGGCCCAAAAGACCGGTCTGCTATTTCCGAGTACCATAGCACCGTAGGGGTCCCTCAGTAGTGCCGGTATATGCCAGCCAAGGACGAAACGACACTATTGCGGCAGCCGGCACTACTCAACCGGCACTACTGAGAGACCCCTACTGTAATCAGAAAAAATTACGTACAGTGTAAAAATGGGGGCATACGTGTTTTTTTTTTGGTTCATCATGGGTTTTGAAGGCTATACCCCCCGTTAATATCATGCTGCTGTAGTACAGTACGAGTACACCCAATAAGAAAACGAGCCATAAGAGGGGCAAGCAGAGCTTTACAAGAAAATAAGAAATTATGGAGTCGTTATACTGAAGTTAGTGTAGAACGCGCCCATTCTCAGACGAAAAATCCTGGACCAGCTTTCCTGTTTCTTATTCGTAGGTGTTCGGCACTGCTGTACTCGTACAAGCGGCATATTTGCTGTAAAAGGCGGCACAGCAGTGCTCACCTTGAGGACGTTCGAGTAACGGTCTTGAGGAGGCGGGGTGCGCTCCGTGAAAGACAGCACGCGCGGGCTGCCACCCTTGCACCCACCCCCACGGTCGCTCTTTGGGGTGGCGGACATGGGGTTGAGGAGGGTGTTCCTAAGAGCTTGCTGGAATTCGCGGCGGAGGGGAGCGGGGGCATCTGAGCCTGCCTGAGGTTCGTTCTCGATGTTGCTATCGGAGAGCAGCATGTGGTTGCAGAGTTCCAAGTTCATCGACTGCCGGTTCGGGATGAAACTGTCGTTCTAATAATAACAGAGAGAGAGAGAGAGAGAGAGAGAGAAAGAGAGAGAAAGAGAGAGAGAAAGAGAGAGAGAAAGAGAGAGACGGGGGGGGCGGGGGGGGGGGGGTGCAGTGTCG
>JAYJME010004866.1:0-10568 GCA_036873775.1 Costaria costata
GAAAAGGGCAAACATCTACGTCTAAGAAAAGCTCTCCGAGCTCTCTCCGAGCAGCAGCCGCAATTTTGTACATGTATCTATAGAAGAATCGGCTGAAAAAACATTAAAAAAAAATGAATAAGAAGAATAATCAACAAAAACACAAAAAAAAATGCCCGGAGCGGCTCCTTAAGTTAAAAATGGAAAAAAAGAGGATTCACGGCGAGACTCGAACACGCGGCTTGTGGACTTGAAAAGGTGGAACCTGATCGTCGAACTACGGTGCAACGTAAACAATTCTTGTTTTGTGGAAGACTTTTGCGTGTTTTTACGCACTAAGCGTCACCAGCGGACTCAACACCCAGCCCACCCACCTACCCACTGCTGTATGATAGAGTAAAAACAGTACCACCAACCCACTGCTGCTCGCGTATATGTAAAAAAACAACACGCACCCACCACCAACCACTGCTACACACTCGTACATAAAAAATTAAACACATTGCACAAGCCGAGATTCGAACTTGCTCCTCTACTAATTTTTCCACCTCACCACCTCTGACCAAAACGTAGAAATTAGACTACCCGTTTGACTCCGTGTTTCTATACTACGACTACCTACTTGATACCTGGTATTTTGGAACAGAAAGTTGGCGAAATACGTGATTTAGCAGGGGCCGCCACGACACGCCGCGAGCACGGCCGAGCCCGGTACTTGCAGGGTCGGGAAGGGCGAGCGAGAGGAGGCACGTCCATTAAACGTCGCACCGAGAGGTGGACCCCACTTCGAGCTATTCCGTGGACGGCTCAAATCCTGGTCTAAAACAGGCCCTTCGGCTGCTCTTGTGCAAGCCCCAACATAATCGTACATGTATTTATATGGTGCCAAAAAACAATATTAATTATCCCCTTCAACTCTCCGCAGGTGCGATATATATGGACGGCTCGGAACTAACTCTAGACGGCAACGTCGCTTTTACGTTCAACGTAGGCACTTTAGGAGGTGAGTAAGGGCGAGGAGTTTGTGTACGTAGCTGGTATACAGTATGCTCGCGTAATGCAATTACGACAACTTCCGCGGAATATACCGTAGCGTATTGTGCCCTTGTGGTCAAGCAGTTTGCCTCGTACCACTACTAACGTCGAGTATCCAGGAAATTATTGTTTCATACAAAATTGTCCATGCCGAAAATGTTGCTGACAGAGATGGACGGGGGAGCGTGCTTTGAATGCTACAGCAGATGTTCAAATTCGTCGGAATCTAGGTTTGTATTGCTTGTGGCCGCGAGTTGGCGAAACCCGGCGCTAATCGACGAGCGTTGGGATTGGACTGCTGAACCCTCTGCGTGATAAACAATTGTTCAAAGTCACGTACCCTCTAGTGGGAAGAGGGGTAGCAATCTGGTTTGTGGTACCGTTAAATTCGTTAGATTATCCAAGTTACTACTAGGGCGAGAGTTGGAGTAGAAAGAGGAGGAAAACAAAAATGGGAGGAACAAATATGCAGGCTGTTGGACTTATGTTTGTCTTGCAACGGAATCTAAGCTAGTTATGGAGCTCCGCCTTTGCTGTCCGTTTGATACAGGGCGAAACGTGTCCCATTAGGTCGCCACGCGATTCTTAGCAGGTGGTGGACTGCGTTGTTCTCGGAGTTGACCGCCGTGGTACCGTTAAATTCATGCTACTCCGTCAGCGTCACTTATAACAGACGTGGTCGAGTTATCTTGTATAGAGATATTCGGCACGTATTAATAGCACCTATACAGGGTTCTCTGGAGATTTGGGATCGAACGGTCGACACGATAACATATCATTTGCGTCAAGGGCAAACATAACAAACTCCTCTGCTAGTCGTCATCGGTTCATGGGTGGCGCGTGCGCTTCCGTTGTCCCGTGCCCATATAATAAAAGCTAAATGAACGGTGGTAGTGGTGACCTTTCGTGGCCGTCGTGGCCTCCCGGCGAATGGTCTACTGTCACCTTCACCCTGCTGTCTGGTATAACTTTACCCTGGTAACTATCAACACCGTAGGTGCTGTGCATGCGAGGGATGCGGTGGTCCACTGTGGCGGCGACTCAAGGTTTGAACACAACTCGGCCAATTGGACAGGAGGTGAGAAAAGGAAGGGCACTTAGGTCTTGGCAAACAGTCCGGCCCGTGCAGATTTGTGTGCACATAGTTTCACGCGTATCAGTAGAACGACAACATTTTGTTCTGTTGAAGGTGAAACAACTGGAAGCATAGTGTATCCGCATGTCTGTCTTTGCATTCAGCCGACCACAGCAACTTGGAAGAATGGCTACTCAATTGCTTTGCCAGTCTTAAGGTTTATACTATGTGCACCTGCTTCCTGTGTAGTCTTATTGCACTGAGCAAGAGAAACAAACAAAAATGCAAGTTTTTCAAGAGATACGTAATGTGTCTCGTCCCAGTGGCGCCGGTGCTGTAGGGAAAAGAGGCGGCGTAGTACGCTTACCGCACCGCCGGTAGGGTCTTCCTGTGGCAGCGTCCGTGCAGGATTGACGTGTGACATCGTAATTCAAAGTCAATCAAGTATTATAGTAAGAATGGTCGTGTTCTGCGTTGGTGCGGCCTTTTTTTCGAGGGGGGGGCATAGGGCTGCGATGGCTGGCTGATGCACCACCAGCAGTCTATACCTGCTACATCACTCCAAAACCTAATCAGTGGGGACCATGCCGGGGTTTATGCGACAAAGCCTTTGCACCTTGGTTTTGGCACCCCCAATTTCAAACTGATTATGAGTTCCAATGACCACGGCCGTGCCACGTCTCAGCGTATACATCATTTGGCCTCTGATTCATTGGCGCGTGTTCGAGCTCGACAGACCCAAACCCTAGTGTAGGGGGGCTGCTGACTAGCGTAAGTCGTAGGAATCAAATGAGAGATCGCTGGGGTTCCGTAGCATATCAAACGTCTTAACCTAGGGTTAGGAAGTGTGACAGCTTGAAACTAATGTGGGGGCGTTTTTGTAGTGGTGCTCAAGACATATAATGCTTTCCAGCCAGAAAGAGCAGTCGTCGTGGCAACCACAACGCTTCCTGCAGAACTAATTGGACATTATGCGTCTGGTATGTGTTTGCGCCTGGGAAACGTGTTGTATCAACCACGTACATATTGGCCCTCGCGAACATGAACAAAGTCGTCAAGGATGCTCTGGCACACGATGCCCACCTCGACGTACTTTGTTGTGACTTTGCAGATCAACACCAGACCTGATGCCTCGTTGTGGTGGTTTTGCCGTTGATCGTGTTGTTGTGCCGGCAGTGATCCTGCGGGGTGTGGATTCGTTAAGGTTCGGAATTATGCTCGCCGTTTATTGCATCGCTGTGTGTTCAAAGCCGGGATATTAGTCCGATCCAGCATAGAAATGCTTGCACTTGCACTGCTTACTCCCTGACTACCATATGTCTACCGTATATTTACCATCTGTCTGTCATACGCGGGACGACGGTCGATATTTTTGCTCGGTTCCATGTACGGCTAGTCTAGTAGCTGGATGAACGAAGCAGACCGGGCTGCTGAAAACGAACGAAGACCTCGATATCACCGCCTCTGTATGACATCGATAGGACCTCGGTATCGCCTCGCTTCGGCCGAACTCGACGCGCAGGTGCCATATACGTGCTAGAATCGAACTACAGCATGGACGGCATCTCCCTGTTTGCTTACAACTCAGGGTATGACGGAGGTGATCAACAAATTTAACATATTTTCATAGGATATAACGGTAGTGGAGGCACCAGTTTGTGGACGACCACTTGCACTGCAAGGTATTGTATACCGTAGTGAGCGGAGTATCTTGTTTGTGGAATGGCTGGCGGGCTAAATCCAGTCCTCGAAGAGGGTGTCTCAGCTCCCCGTCCAGGTTTGGTGTCTTCGTCTTCGGATCGAGCAGGTAGGTCAACATCCTATTGGTGCCGGTTTGCTTACTGTCATCGTTACATTGTTGTGTTAGTGCTGGTCAAACGTGTAACGTCGTTTCAGGTTGTTCCACCTGTCCATCCTCCCAGACCTAAGCGTCAAGAGCCGGAAAATCGCATTGTCCATAGTTGAGTAGAATTGGAGATTTCTTCACTCCAGGGACAACCAAATTGAAATTGCGGCATCTAGACGCGATAACATTCACGAGGCAATCAGGCAGTGATGACACGTGTAATTATTACGTGGCTGCTTACATGTGTACTCGAGCTTTATCCATATCGTGGAGTTAGTCATGCGATGACACCAAATCGACATCCTACTAATAGAAACCTTGCGAGCAACCAAAATCCACGTGAATGTTTGTGTCAAATACTGTTGTAGCAGGTCTAACAGCCGACACGTGGGTACAGTTCAGAATGTGTCAGCGCTAAATATGCGGCGGTGTTCACATGGACGAAATTCCTGAGATTGACGCCATGATTACACGATTACATGACAATGACGTGCAGGTGCCTTCAGTGCTGACGCAGGTGCAGAGGTCCACTTTGACGGCGCTACTTCTTTTGCTCACAACGTGGGACTTAACGGAGGTGAGGAAGGCAAACATATGTGATCATTTTTCCAAGCCAGATTTGTGGGCTGGCCGACCATCTGAAACATTTACGCTGCGGAAGCGATCAGGTACGGCTTCGACGCGAGGCTCGTGATTTGTCCATTGTACACCAATGTATGGTGTACATGGCGATCCCACATCACAATCATAGGCTAAATAGCAGAGTACGCCGTGTGAGGCTTTCCAGCTGTGGCTTCGTGGGCCCACGGAGCGAACGCTTACCACGAAGGTAAGTGGTATTCGTCATAGCCGTGATGGACAGCGTTCGAGTTGTGATGACATCCGAACGACGGCAACAATCCTCTACTCAACGGGCGCTCATTGGCCGATACTGTCTTAAACGACCCCCTGTAGCAGTGATTCAGCCTGTATTCTGAGATATAGTCAACGACATCGTTCGCGTATTGTCACCAACACAGGTCTCTCTAGAATACTGTAGCGATGCACTATACTGTCGTGCATTCTGTCAACTCTTTCCTGTCCATTCTTAGGCGTGGGTCTCTGAAGAATAACTTTGGGCTGCCTCCGTCTGCTCGTGCGTCTGTTCAAGATGTTGCAACGAGGAGTCGGTCGCCGTAAGGTTTTTGGCGGCGCCAGTTACACCACAACGTACCTAACGCAACTAATGCAGCTAATGCGTATAACGGCGTCTCGATGTCTTAGCGTTCTACTGGAACTAGCTGGTATATCGCAATGAGGTACCCACTGTGTGGGAGCCGTCTTGCGTATATTAGGGTCACGTTCAGCATCACACCTGGTATTGCTTATATTCTGCTTCACTCGAGTACGAGGACGTTACTGTAGGCCATGGCGGTAACCACGTCAGTCGACGTTCCTGCCGACGTAAGAATTTTTAAGTCGACTTTGGTATAATGTTGGCTATTGCGGTAAACACACATGTCTGCAATTGCCATATATACGGCATACCTGATGTTAGGTCAGGACAAGGGTTTACCACCAACAAATTTCACATGGAAAGATAAAGCCAGACTCTTTATGGCCGGGAAAACATATTTTCTCTGTGAAACCTGCTGCACGACAACATACCGAGGTAGTCTGTACTAATGTTTTAGCATCACCAAACCGTCCCGAACAAGTGCAATGTTTTACTAAGGTTTACAGCAACACGCACAGTAGTAGTCCATGGTTAGTCAACAGTGCATTTACCATCACATACCTCGGGTACCCGGTGTAAAAACCACAACCATCTCGTCAACGTCCATGGTTAGTCAACAGTGCATTTACCATCCAATACCTCCGTTGTAAAAACAACAACCATCTCGTCAAAGTCGTACAGTGAACCCCCCTTTAGATTGGAACCGCGATACACTTGGATTGCAAATGACAATTCGGCAGAGTGCTCCGGACGACATCATGTTCCGTTTGATTACCCGTGCATAACTTGATACGAAGTATATCCGTCATTTCCGTTTGATCTACCCGCAGGTGCCTTGTGGTCTTACAGCGCGGACGTGTACATCGATGGGAACACTTCCTTCGAAAACAACTCAGTCTACGAAGGAAACGAGGGCGAAGGATTCGGAGGTGGGCAATCACACGGAATGTGGTATCGCCGAGTTTCCTTGCAGGTCGTACAATAATATACCACGACTAGAGTAGCGGAGAGCATGCGTATCCTCGTTGAGCCGAGCACTAGAAAGGTGCAGGCTTTTCACTGTTGATAAAGGTGGCCTTCGTACCGCACGTGCTTGTGCTAGGGTATTGAGTGACAACGACCGCGCGTCATGTTCAAAGTAAGGGTAGCATGCATCAAAGAGGAAGGCAGCAGCAGCTTGTTGTGCTATGACAGCGTTCACTCATACACGAAAGGCAGCACGTGACTATAACCCCAGATATAGCTTTTGAAGATCCCAAGGCTGCAACAAGGCGAAATCGAAAGCAGTAGTGGTGCGTTGAGAATACTGTCGTCCTCACAGCTTTGGAAATTTGGCACAAACCCACTTGGACAACGAAGGGTGGAAAAGGTACCCCACACCCGACAGACTCGTACGCTACAAGGGGCGGAAGGTCGACTAAGTCACGAGTGCGACTGCGATGGCTAGGTTTCAGTTGGGCCAAGGAACCGACTGCACTTTGAACCAAAGATTCTCCTAACAGTGCGAATAGGGCCATTTTATTCTTGTTTTTTCGGGCAACACGAGGTTGACCTGAGTCCGTCGAAGCAGCCTCATCGTTAGGACAAGACGGTTGCAACATGCACACGTGATAGACGCGCTATCCGCACGGTTGCCGGGTACGACATCATTAACCGTGACGCCTGCCACACGAGCGGTGACCATTACTATTAATGGATGATGGGGGTATGAGCAGTGTCCCCCGTCAGCCCCAACAAGCTTTCTCCAGTAGATTTGGTCCCTAACCCACCCAGTACGTGTCTGGTGCCGACAAATGGTCTCGGGCTGAGCGCACCCAGAACAGAATATTGGGAAATGTCGCGTGGAACTGGCCAATAATGTACTGGGCAGCCGGCCGAGCGTCGGAAAATGGTCTGATGTTGGGCCACAAACCTCAGAATTATCTGTTAGAATCCGTTTACGCGTGTGCACCCTTATCCAATACCAGCGGTTGCAGATAATAGCGAAGTATCTCCAGGCTCTACTGCATATGTATCAAAAGCTGAACGTGACCCCTTGTGAGTTTTTGCAGGATCAACTATCGTTAAACTGTTTGAGGTACATTTGAATGGAAGCTGAATCGCTCCCGATCCCCTTAACCCCCACCCCCCCGCGCAGGTGCCATCCAGGCCGGTGAATCCCAAGTATACATCGGTGGCAATACCTCGTTTGATGACAACTCGGCCAGTAACATCGGGGGTGAGCAAACCCTAGGACCATGGTCGAAAGGCCATGTTGAAAGGACCATGTTCAAAGAAGGGACATGTTAAAAAACAACTAATGTAGAATTGTACCCAAATAGCTGATCCACTCATTCCATTTTGCAGCATGTAACAATTTACATCTTAATGTCGACGACGCCCTCTTTTCAAGAATGTGTGCACAAACTGATGTTTCTTTAATCGGATGAGGTTGTTTTCTTGCGCTGCTCCTGTTGGCCATTTCGGAGTTTGGACGCAAAATTGTTTCGAATGGGTGCGTATATTGAGTGCAGGTTTCGCGGGAGAAAACCATAGGGAATTCTGGTTGGAGGACCATTCGGATTAAAATCTTCGTCGCCCTCTAGGGTAAACACTCCAGCTTGAACACACTGAACCCTAGGGATAAATTAGCGGTCTGGCGTACCGCGACACTCGGAAGACAAATATATGTGGAGACACATGCTACTAACAGTGTACTAATACTAGTTCTAGTACGATAGGGGTGTTGTTCCATGCTTTTTCTAAGGTTTATTCCCCACTTGGGGAGCTCTGTATGCACCTCATCCAAACGGGTCCCCAATGTTGGAGAAATATTGTGAGCTTAACCCGACCAACCATCGCGATGGCATCGGTACACAACGAAGCAAGAACGGAATCCCGTTGATTTTGGGCTACGGAGCTTCGTCGTTCAGAAACTATTTGAGCCAAAAAGTGCTGCCTCTGTCGTAGCACGCGTCTGTAGTTCACCTCGCATGTGCCCGATCAATCGAGCAACATCCCGTCCTGGTAGCATTTTTCTGCTTCGTATCACCTCCCGCCAAGCCCCGACATCGACGAGAGAATGGAGGGGGGTCATATTTTTATCATGTGGTGACTTTAGACACTCGACGCGGGGTCCTCGTCACGAACCTTAGACGTCTCTCGATATAAAGTAGCATCACCCCCAAAGGTTCCGGGGTACCAGAACACAAACACCCTATTCTGACATCCGACGGAGAGTGTGGTATACCCTTTGTACCTGGAGAACACTCAGTCAATACGAACGAAGACGGACGTTTGCCCTAGTTAGGGTTAGGGTTAGCCCCAAGCCCAAGCCTTACCAAGTTCGGTGTGACAAATGAGACCGAGGGCACGTAACTCTAAGCGGAATTTGGGTCAAACGCGAGGATGGCCCAACTCAGCCCATCAACAGCATTGCCGACTACCTGTCCAGCGTTGCTCAAAACCTGGCGCTGTCAACGCCCAGGTCACTAGATGCTGTGCCCTTTGAAGGATACTCCAACCTCTAGCCCTAAGGACGAGAAAGGGTTTTCAGGAACGGTGCTCCTATCGTCCGCCATACAGTGTTTGACAGGGATAGTCGTTGTCGCATGCTACGAGATGAAAGTCGTTGTCGCATGCTACAAGATTATAGTCGTTGACACATAGTCGTTGACGTGTTGGAGGCTCTTCACATGAGGAGCCCTGTGTCTGACCCAAAAAACTGCCTTTGCGACCCGTGCTTCGATAGAGGTGTTGTTCCATGTTTTGGCTATTTTGTTTCTGAATGACGGGGCTCCTTAACTCAAAACCGTCGGAATGCCAATCTTGTTTAGCCGAATGATTTTGTTCAGATGCCTAGTCCATGGGTTTCTTCATCGGGCGGCCCTTCCAGCTTACTCAAAAACAGTTTTCGGCTGTGATACGGAGCTCCTAACGTGAAGAGCCTCAGAAACAATATGGTACATACACCTCTATCGTGACATGGGTCTTGCGAACAACCTTGTGCACGCCTGACCCGATGAGCAATAGCGATACCGTCGCCTAGCTACCTCACGAATACTATGTTGGAAACTACTAATGAAATTGATACCAGCGATATTGGGTAGTGGGTGGATTCAGCGGGCCCGATTTTCAGAAAATGGGTGGCCGGAAAGTGCTAGAATAGAAGGCGTGCCTTGTTACCCCTAGTGGAGCATGCGCCATGGTTCGTTGGCCGGCGTCGTCCGCAAGCCTTGGACAAGCAAGACGGCGCGGCTTCTGTGGCCATTTCGCCGTCCGATCACATCCTGAGACTGTGTGGTTGGAGAATTAACACCGGGCGCAACGTGTGAACAACCAACCTTACGTTTGAGTGTGTTCTCTTAAAGGGAACCTAACCCTAAGGGCTTGTTTACATTCTGGTTCAAGCATAAAACCCTCTTTCGTTGGAGGTAGATTGAGCCAGCTCGCACCTCTCGCTTTGAACCAAAACCGATGAGCCGCTGAAACGTTATGCTTGTGGAGTTGGTCGACTGACGCGTAGACAGTGGACGCCTATAGTGTAGCAAGAACGCTGGTATGTTTTCCCTTTACCTAGATACTAGATGCTAGGCAATGTACTGGGCGGGTTCTTACTGCATTGTTAAGACCAATCGTCTCGAAGAAAAGGAGCATGCGGACCAAAGACCCGACTGTCGCTTGATGTAACTCTCGTTCTATGGCAAATACGTAGCAAGAGTTACCGGTACGTATCGATGGCAGCCATTTTGCGAAACTCTCACATACCGGAAGGGGTTTGCCACCATGGTGAGGGCTTTATTGGAAAATATTCTTCGTGGACAAGTCCCGAGCACAACAAATCTTTGAAGCATGTCAATTCGCAACGTCATCTTGGGGACGCCATGTAGTTCGCAACACGGACGTTCTTGGGCAACATATGTCGTCCGTTCATTGTCTGAAACGATAGTCAAAGGTGCGGCCTCACCGTTGTCTAGATCGGTGAATATGGTTTCAACATCCCAATCATCTTTCCGTTGGCTGCTGACAGGTGCCATCAATGCTCAAGATTCCACGGTGCACGTTAACGGCAGGACACGCTTTTGGAACAACACTGCCAATTGGTCTGGAGGTGAGACAAACCCCAACCAGAAGCATCAATCATGCACCCCACCCGTAGGGTTAAACGATGAAAATCAACCATGAACACATGTGAACAGACCGACCACTTCGCGATAGAGCTTTTTGGAAGATCGTACAAACGACTACGTATAATATGGGTATCACGGTTGCACCATGCGCACACTGGATCTTAATAAATGAGGATTTTAGCTGGACATCTGGTTTCGGCCTTAGCCTAGTTGGAATATCTCTGCCCCGCGTGTTTGTGCGATGTACATAGCTCATCCCATCCCCAAATGATGCTCGGCGAAGCTCAATGATAAATGTTGGGTAAGGCT